>JAOXNT010073244.1:0-16428 GCA_028565815.1 Cletocamptus dominicanus | reverse complement strand
GCGTCGAAGACGCCGCACCAAGGTTTTTTTGAAGCTCGAAAATCTGCGATTTTCTCGCTTCTTAAAACTTAAAAAAAACTTAATTGACAGTGTATTTAATGAATAGCCTCAAAATTTTATAATCTTAAAAAGAGAATTGCTGTTATTTTTAATCTTTCACTACTCTTTCTCTTCATTGATGACACCCTTCAATCCGTCCGTGAAACGAGTTTGATAATTGCCTTCTTCATTGAGATAGACAAAATATGCCTCAATTTCAGCGTTATTTTGTGCCAGTGCCCAAGCTTTTTCCAACCCCATGGCCATAAATGCGGTAGCGTAGCTGTCGGCTAGCATACAATTTTTTGAAAAAACGGATGCACTCAACAAGGGGTTTAATTCAGGGAATCCCGTTTTGGGGTTCATGGTATGTCCGATTTTTTTACCCGCTACTATTCGATAGTTTTCGTAATTGCCCGATGTAGCCATAGATAAATTTTCGAGCAGCGGAGCCGTCATAAAATAGCCTTCGGAAGCTTCAGGTGCAGGCTTTTTGATGGCAATTTTCCACCAGGTGTCCCGGCTATTTTTACCTCTGGCGCGTACTTCGCCACCAATTTCCACCAAATAATCATTAATACCTTTGGACTCTAAAAAACGCCCCGTTTCATCTACTGCATACCCTTTGGCGATAGCACTAAAGTCCAACTGTACGTCGGGGTGTTCTTTTTGAATCCGGTATTTATTATCCTCTTCCAGAAAATCAATGGATATTTTATCAAAGCCTACTATCTTCAGTAATTGTTTTATGGCAGGCGTATCAATTCGTTCCACCCCTTCTTTGCCCTCGTTTCCGAATCCGTACCAGTTGACCAATGGAGCTACCGTTGGGTCAAAATAGCCGTCTGTGTCCGCTACTACCTCCTTAGCCATTAATACATTTTGAATAAAATGACTGGCTGGTACCTGGTCAGCCACCGTAATACCACTGTCCGACTGATTAAATCGGGAAATGATCGATTGAGGTTCGTAAGTCGAAGACCCCATATTCAGTTCTTCCAGCAACATCTTTATCTCAGGATGCAAGTCGCGTTTTTCATCATTTTTAAATGTAATCTGGTAAGGAACCACCCCCATCGTAATACCTCTCAATTTGGAGTAGCGAGCAGTATTATTTTGGGTATCCGAACTGGATGATTGTTGACAAGCAAACAAGAAGATTGGCAATACCCAAAACAGCAAACGACTCATAGGTTGGCGTATTAATTCATTAAAAATGCAGGATATTTAACAAATCCCGTAATTGTTTCCCTGAAACGTACATCGAGTCCGTTTCAGGGAATAAAGGGTTTTTAAGGTATATGTATCGTGTTTCACGAGATTTATCTGAGAACCAAAATGTAAAATAACCAGCTTCTGTTGATTTTTACAAAAAGCAAGCGGTTTGTTTTTGTAAAAGCGAAAATATTCCGTTCTTTCTATCTTATTTTTTCAAAAAACAACCAACCTTGATAACCACCGACCAACTCGCTGATTTTATTAAAAATCGGTATGCCATTCAACCGAATCATCTGGAGCCATTGCCCGGAGAAATGGACAAGAACTATAAGCTGACTGACGCTGTCGGAAGTTCTTTTGTAGTAAAAATAGCTCATCCAAGTCGCACATTCGCCCAGTTGGAAATGGAAAACGCCATAATGGAACAGTTGCAACAAAATGTTCCGGAGTTGACCCATCCAACCCCTGTACCCAATCGGGAAGGAACAACCATTACTCCTTTGGATGGAGCAGACCATTCCCGATTATGGGTAAGGATACTCACCTGGGTCGAGGGTCGGGTAATGGCAAAAGTGAATCCTCATTCGGAAGAATTTTTGGAAAGCCTGGGAAGAGCCTGTGCCAAAATCTGTAGTGGACTAAAAGGCTTCACACATCCGGCGGCACATCGAAACCTGAAGTGGGACAGCACCAAAGCCGACTGGATTGAAGCACACTTACCCATTTTTTCAGAACCGAAAAAGCGGGATATTGTCCATTATTTTCTGCAACTTTTCCAACAACAAGTAAAACCTGCCTTGCCAGAGTTGCAAAAAAGCGTGAATCATAATGATCCTAATAATTATAATGTACTCGTCAGCTACAACCTCAAAACGCCCGAAGTAATCGGCATATTGGATTTTGGGGATGCCATTTATAACCCAACTGTCAATGACCTTGCCATTGCCTGTGCGTATGCCATGCTGGATAAAACCGCCCCCCTCGAAGCCGCTAAACCAATCCTCAAGGGGTTTCATACCGTCCTTCCGCTCCATCCAAAAGACTGTGAAGTGCTGTTTCCGCTTATCGCTACTCGCCTGATCATCAGCGTAACGGTCGCTACTCTTAATGAAAAACAAAACCCGGATAATGAATATTTGCAAATCAGCCAAGCCCCTGTCTGGCGACTGCTACACCAACTCCGCCAAATTGCTCCGGCATTTGCCCATTATTCGTTTCGAGCAGTATGTGGCTATGAACCCTGCCCCAAGCACCTGGACTTCCTGTCATTCGTCACAAAAAATGCCGGCACCTTTCACTCCATTATTAACAAGGACCTCATGACAACGCCCTGTAAAGTACTGGATTTAAGCATTGGCAGTTTGTCTTTAGGGAATAATACCAATTTTGAAAACAGCAAGCGTTTTGAGGAATGGGTCGAGGAACAAATGCGTACCCACCAAGTGGAAATCTGTATTGGCAAATACAATGAATGTCGTCCGGTCTATACCTCCGATGGCTTTACAGAACACCAAAATAATGGACCCAATTGGCGCACGTTACACATTGGTCTGGATATTTTTAAAAATGCCGGAACCCGTGTTTATGCACCACTAGCTGGCAAAGTACACAGTTTTGCCAATAACCAGGCAGACCGCGATTATGGGCCTACTATTATTCTGGAGCATCGGGTATCAGAAAAATTGACTTTCTACACCCTTTATGGTCATCTCAGCAAAGAATCTCTGGACGGCAAGTACACAGGTATGCCCATTAGTGCCGGAGAAGCATTTGCGACCTTTGGCAGTCGAGCTGTCAATGGTAACTGGCCGCCCCACTTGCATTTTCAAATCATGCTGGATATGCTGGATAAAAAGGGCGATTTTCCGGGGGTAGTCTTTGCCAGTCAGCAAAAACTATGGACTAGCATTTGCCCTAACCCGAATTGGCTGACCGGTATTTCACTGCCCGTAGAAGGGAAAATGCCCTCCAGCCAGCCACTATTGGAACAACGCCAAAAACACCTGGGACCCAACCTCAGCCTTTCCTACCAAAATCCTTTGCATATTCGTCGAGGTTTTTTGACTTATCTGTACGACCATCAGGGCAGACGCTATTTGGATACCGTCAATAATGTCGCACATGTTGGTCATCAGCACCCGAAGGTGATAGCAGTTGCTCAACAACAGCTTGCTGTTTTTAACTCCAACACTCGCTACCTGCACAAAAACCTGATGGAATATGCAGCACAGCTATGTGCCACTTTGCCGAAGCCGTTGTCAGTTTGCTATTTGGTCAACTCCGGAAGCGAAGCGAACGAATTAGCTCTCCGGCTGGCACGAACCTATACGGGCCGGGAGGATTTCCTGGTGATTGATGTCGGGTATCATGGCAACACACAAGGCTGTATTGATATTAGCCCTTACAAGTTTAATAGCAGGGGCGGCAAGGGCTGTCCGCCAAACACCCATGTATTGACCATGCCGGATGTATTCAGAGGCCCGATCAAAAACACCAAAAATGCCGGAGAACAGTACGGACAGGAAGCACAGCAATTAATTGAAAAAAACTGGTCGGAAGGTCGGGATATTGCCGGATTTATTGGCGAATCCATCTTGAGTTGTGGCGGACAAATTGTATTACCCGAAAATTATTTAAAAACCGTCTATCTACACGTGCGAAAGGCGGGCGGGGTGTGCATTGCGGATGAGGTGCAGACCGGGTTTGGTCGAGTAGGCAGCCATTTTTGGGGATTCGAATTACAAGGTGTCGTGCCGGATATTGTTACGCTGGGCAAGCCTGTTGGAAATGGTCATCCGATGGGGGTAGTGATAACTACTCCCGAGATTGCTGCTGCCTTTAATAACGGGATGGAATACTTTAACACTTTTGGGGGCAATCCCGTATCCAGTGCGATTGGCAAAGCCGTTTTGGACGTTATACAAACTGAAAATTTACAGCAAAACGCCCTCCAGGTCGGTAATTATCTCAAACAACAACTCCAGACTCTTTCCGACACCTACCCGATCATCGCAGATGTACGAGGAGAGGGGTTGTTTCTGGGGTTTGAATTAGTAAAAAACACCCGCACAATAGAGCCGGCTGCACAGGAGGCTACCTATTTAGCTAATCGGATGCGTAATATGGGAGTATTGATGAGTACAGATGGCAAGTATCATAATGTCATGAAGATCAAACCGCCCATTATTTTTGGGAAAAAGCATGCAGATTTTTTTATAGAAATGCTCAACAAAGTGTTAAAAGAGGATTTTATGCAAACGAAATAACTTTTAATGATTACCTTCATATGAATAGTTTCAAATCCCGTTTCATTAATACCTGATATAAAAATGTCATCTTTGGCGGAAACAAATTCGGAATTAGTTGTAGAAAAACTGGAGCGATCTCTTAACCTCAAGCAACTGCAAGTCAATCGGCTATTGACACTCACACAAGCCATCAATAATAATGTATCATCCAGAGGGTTGTTTGATATGTACACTTCTTTTTTGACTTGGGAGATGGGAATCAAAAAGCTGGCGCTTTACTTTAGAGAAAACCGGCAATGGGTTTGCAAAGCCTTTTCCGGTATTCCCGAAACCCTTGTTTCGCTTGATATAAGCCCTCATTTGCCCACTTTTACCCGTTTACAACCGCTGGAAGAAAAAGAACATAAACTGTTGAAAGAGTTTGAAATGGTGATTCCAGCCACCCACAAGGGAGCAGCCGTAGCTTATGCGTTCATTGGAGGTTTTGAAGAAAAAGAAGAGTTGTACAGCCAGACTCAATTTATTACCACGATTACCAATATTGTGGTGGTTGCCATTGAAAATAAACGACTGTTGCGCAGACAACTGGAACAGGAACGACTCAAGCGGGAAATGGAACTGGCCAGAGAGATGCAGCAAATGCTGATTCCTGCAAAATTACCCAAAACCAGCCAATACGAATTTGCTGCTATTTATCAGCCACAGATGGGCGTAGGAGGTGATTATTTTGATGTGATTCGATACGACGAACATCATTTCTCCTTTTGTATTGGAGATATTTCCGGCAAAGGAGTAGCCGCCGCCTTGTTGATGGCTAACTTTCAAGCCAATTTTCACAGCCTTATCCGAAAACGCTATCCGCTGGACGATTTTGTCCGCGCCCTCAATGAATCCGTAGTCAGGATTACCAATAGTGAAAAATTCATCACTTTTTTTGTGGCAGAATACAATACACAAACCAATCAACTCAAGTATATCAATGCCGGACATAACCCTCCTGTCCTGGTATCCAATAACAAGACCCAACACCTGCGAAAAGGCTGCACTATACTGGGGTCGTTCCCCAAATTGCCCCATATAGAAATCGGAACAGTTGAAATTATCGAACCAGCAACTATACTTGCCTATACGGATGGATTATCCGACTTGCAAAACAAAGCCGGCATGCACCTCGACATGAATATTATTAACGAATTTGCTTTCCAGAATAACCACTTGTCTGCACACGAATTTAACCAGCGTTTGATGGAAAAAATTGAGCAGTTTCGCGAAAAAGAAGATTTTCCTGATGACTTTACCGTGTTGACCTGCAAGATTATGTCCAGATAAGGAATGAAGCCGTGCAACTTTCCTGATGAGAAGGGTCCACACTCGGAGAGTTGTATTATCCCTGTTTTATCAGATTCATTAAATCCTCTGCGGTCAATTTAGCACTTACATCCGTACCGGATAGTAATGAATCTGCCAAGTCTCTCTTCTTTTCGTGTAATTGCAAGATTTTTTCTTCAATCGTTCCTTCTGCTACCAGCCGGTAAACAGTAACGGGTCGCTCTTGTCCGATTCGGTGAGCGCGGTCAGTTGCCTGGTCTTCCACTGCCGGATTCCACCAGGGATCCATGTGTATTACATAGTCCGCAGCGGTCAGATTAAGTCCGGTACCTCCTGCTTTTAAACTAATCAAAAACAAATCACCTTCACCAGCTTGAAAAGCGTCAATTCGTTGCTGTCGCTTGGCTAATGGCGTAGATCCATCCAGGTATTGATAAGCAATATTTTGCTTTTTCAGATGCTCTTCCAAAATTGCTAAATGTCCCACAAATTGGCTAAAAACCAGTGCTTTATGCCCACTGGCCAACAACTCTTCAATTATTTCGGAAAACAGGGACAGCTTGGCACTTTCAACAAAACCGGCATTTTCGTCTGCCAATTTGGGATGGCAAGCAGCCCGTCGCAATTTCATGATTTCTGCCAGGATTCGCAAGTGTTTTTGCCCGCCATGACTATCATCTCCTTCCAGGTTTTCAACAGCACTACGCCGCAAAGCTTCGTAAAAGGCTCTTTCTTCGTCTGATAATGGAGCTGTTAATGTTATTTCCGTTTTGTCGGGCAGGTCTTTGAGTACCTCGTCTTTCTTTCGACGCAGTATAAATGGTTGCAGCAGTTTACGAAGTTGTTCTCTACGGTTTTCATCCTTGTTTTTTTCGATGGGAATGGCAAACCGTTTGGTGAAACTTTCCAGCGATCCCAGCAGCCCGGGATTAATAAAGCGGAACAAGTTCCAGAGTTCTCCCAAATGGTTTTCGACGGGTGTACCCGTCATGATTATTTTAAAGTCGCCTTGTAGTTCCATAGCCACCTCAGAACGTTTGGTAGTATGGTTTTTGATAGCCTGTGCTTCATCCAGAATAATGGTGGCAAAATTCTTTTTGACAAACTCCTCCCCCTCCCTGCTCATCAAGTCGTAGGTCACGATAATCAAATCTCCTTTTTTGGCTTTTCGAATCGTTGCCTGCCGGTCTCCTGCACCAAAAAGAACAGGATTCAACTTGGGCGCAAACTTCTCTGCCTCCGCTACCCAATTTCGACACACACTCGCCGGAGCCACCACCAGAGCGGGACCGAGTTTGGCACGTCCGGTCAAAACTGCCAGTGCCTGAATGGTTTTCCCCAATCCCATATCATCTGCCAGACATGCCCCTACTCCCCAGGCAGCGCAGCGATTGAGCCACTGAAATCCTTCGTTCTGATAAGGGCGCAAGGTAGCCTTAAAGTTTTTGGATAATCGGAATTTTTTGGAAAAAGCATCTTTCAACCGCTTTTGGTTTTCTTTAAACTTTTTATCGGTCTTCAGATTTTTCAAACCATCCGTGAAGTGCTGGATAGCGGGAGCCGCCAAAGGGTGTAATTGGATTTCTCCACCTTTTTTTACATTTACCAAACCATTAATTTCAGCCAGTCGCTGCTTGAACTCTTCGGTTAGTGCCAAAAACTTCCCTTCGCTCAATTCGATAAACTGCCCCTGCTTTTCACTGAGTTCCAGTAGTTCTTGCATCGTTAACACCTTTTCCTCATCAATCGGAATGGAGCCGCTGACTGCAAACCAATTATTTTTTTCCTTGACTTCCATCCGAAATTCGTCCATGCTGGCAATTTGGGAAATCCGAAATTTTTCTCCTTTTGGCCATTCCAGCACAATGGAGTTTTCTTCTACCAGCGGGGCTAATTGCAGGAGCAATTCCAAACACTCTTCTGCATCTTCCAATTCCCAAATCCCTTTTTTAGGGCGATTTTCCTGTAAAACAGGAACTGCTTTTCGCAAATTACTCAGATTTTGTTTTTCTGTTTTCAAATCACGACTGGTAGCGGTGCGAGTGCCATGCAGCAATGCAATCAGCGTGGGTTCGCCATCTCCGGGTTTCACATAAGGAGGAATTTCCCGGAACGGCTTGACATAAGTTTCGACATGAAAACCATCTCCGACCGGAAGCAGGTGTACACAAATACGGCTATCTGCCTCTACCGAGGGCAAATTTTCTTCTTCAAAAGCGGACTCTACCTGAATAATATGCGACAAGCCCGATATTGCCTTTTTGAGTGGTTCCACTCCCTTTTTCGGAATGTGCAAGCTTTTGCCGTTAAAAGCACGGGCAATCTGGGCTATTTTATCGGTCACTTCCAGTAAAATATAGCGCGTGGGCGTTTCCTTGATAATCTGGATGCCCGTTGCGATTATCCCGTGCGAGAGCGAAAGGCGAAATCCGCCTTTTTCCTCTCGAGCAATCAATCGGGGGCTTTTTTCGATGAGTTGCACCGCTACACCCGGTGATTTCCAATGAAATAAAAGTGGATGTCCAACCAGCGTTTTCCAAATAGCGGGTTGATAGACATAAGCTTCGCTACTGGTTTCGTAACCAACTGCATTGATAATTCGCTCATCCTGCGGAGTGAGATAAGCCCGGTGTTCTTTTTTAAGTTTTGAAAAAGCAACAGCCCTGCCTTTTGTCCAGCCATTTTTACTTAATTTTTGCAATTTTGCCTGCAACCTGTCATACTTAAAATCTACCAGCCATGCCACTCGATACTCAGCGTTGCGCATTTGTTGACCGGTTGCCCCCAGCTCTGACAATACCTTGACTGCTATCTCCCACTCTTCAATACGAGGCAACACTTTATAAAGAGGAGCTGTACCCAATTCCTGTTGTTCGCTCTCAACGAGTGCCTTTCTTTTTTCGTTGCCAGGTTCAAGGACATCCAGCAGGGTCAATAACTCATGCGCCATCCATCGGTAGCCATTTTTGCTGGTTTTCTGGTATAACTGTTCTACCTCTTTGGTATTTATCATGTTTGTATCCACCCAAAACTGACAAAAGGGCTTCATAAATTGGATGACAGGGAAGGGTATTCTGACATTGGAGGACTCTAACAGGGAATGAGCTTCTTTTTTGTCGTTTCTTAAAAACGACCGCACTCCTTTTAGCCACTTAAAAGAAGGCTCGTAAACAGTAGGGTTTTTAAAAATCCACCGCAGATGAGCATCAGCTCTATTCCAGTTGCGCTCCTGCTGTGTTTTGAGCCGAGCAAGAATATGGAAAATACCGTCCTTATTATGGAGATAAACCCGATTACTGCCCTGTTCTTTACGCAAGAATTGTTGTACCTGACCAAAAGTATCCAGAGCTGCCTCTGTATCTCCTGTCATAAATTGTCGAATGGCAGTTGTCGTTCCAACAATGACGGGTAAATCCGGAACAGTTGCTGCCAGCTTTTCCAACTCTTTCCATTCACCTCGCATCAGATAGATTACTTTCAGTGTATTTGCCGGATAAATGCGATTTTCAGGTGCAAAGGTTGCCAGTTGGCTCGAAGTATAATAAAAATAGCCATCAGCCGGTTTGAGGTTAAAATATTGGAGCAGCAGTCTTTCATTCAGTAAAAAAGATCGAATCCCTTCCGGCAGGCGTTCCAGTTTTTCCAGGTCAAAGTTTTCGGGCAAAAAATAATTACACAATGATTCCTGGGTATGCTTGACATAACCACTGTTTATTAGAGTATTATAGTTTTTGATAAACGTCTTGGTGTCCCCTGTATAAGTTGTCAGTCGAAGGTTTCGGAGAGCGACATTTCCCTGGTCGTGATAATGATAATAATGGGAATAAGATTTCCTCAATAACAGACGGCCTATTTTTGCATAATCCTCATCTTGATAAAAATGACGGTCACAAAGCTCGTCCGCAAAATGGTCACTACAACGATAATAAGTATCAGGTGTGCGCTCGATAATCCCCCATTCGGTCAGTTTTTTCAAAGCTGGCTTGAGGACATTAGGATAGAGTCTTTTACCTTCATGCTTGAAACTACAATCATTAAAAGTTTCCATGAGCTTGGTTTGGGACATTTTACCCCATTCCATTGCCAGAATTTTGACGAGTCGCTGTTCCGTTTCTTCCAATTCGTCATAGGCTGATAACTGCTCTTCGATGGATAGTGCCCTGTTTTTTGGAGTGGATTGCTCATCAGGAAACAAGGTTTGAGTTTTGGAAGTAGTATATTCTTGTTTTATTCCCTTTTTTTTCATATCCAGCATCACTGCCACCTGGTGCTTGCAAATATCCCCCCAGTCGTAGGGGCAAGAGCAACTCTTATGAGTAATTTTATCTTCCTCAAAAATGATTTCTACCCGATAATTACTACCTGACCCCAGCACCAGCGATTCGTAGTGGTCAGGAGTTACTTCATTGACGTAAATGACATTGCCCGCATTATAATATCTCTTCCCTCTTTGATAAATAGTAGAGGAAACATGTTGGTCAAAATTTTCCAGTGTTAATTTTCTCATTATTTATAGCTGAATAACTGCTTAACTTCTACAAGGAATTTATAAGATTGCAAAATTACAGTAATTTAATAAATTCTTGTACCTGTTGAAACTGTTTTATGCTAAGTTTGCCCCATAAGTTTACAACAGACTTATTCCGGTTTTCCTCTTCAAAATTAATTAGGGCAAACTTGGCAGGTGTCGGATTTGTTTTTTAATCGTATCTAATAAACATATTTTAATGCCTCCGAAAGCACCTATTTAGCCAAATATCAGTATAACACCCAATAAGACCATAAAAGAACATTATGCAATTAGAGATATACCAGTGGCTCGTACCACTCATTTCTATTTTTTATATCATACGTACTGTCCGGCAATATTCTAAAGGGAAGTACAGCCCCAGAAATACCATTATCTGGATTAGCTTCTGGGTAGGGATTTCTCTGTTAGCTATCATGCCCGATACCATCCCCAACTCGATTGCCAAGGCACTCGGGTTCAAAGATCATATTAACGCTACTATTTTTGTTGCACTGGGTATATTGTTTTTGATGGTCTTTTATCTCTCCGCTGCCCTTAATCGGGTAGAAAATCGGCTTACGGAACTTGTTCGACAATTAGCCCTCCACGAAAAAACAATTACACTACCACAGAACAGTTATTTATCGGCATCGGTCAACAAAGAAGAAGTGGCCAGACCGGACAAAAAAGAAGAGAATTCAGCGATAGAAAATTCCACCAAAAGCCAAATTTAAGGTATGAAGATAGTTTTTGTACTGGAAAATTACTTCCCTAATATCGGTGGGGTCGAAACGCTTTTTAAAAACCTTACGGAGGTATTGGCAGCAGAAGGACATCAAATTACCGTCATCACTTCTCGCGTACGGGCAGGGTTGCCGCTAAAGGAGCAAAAAAATAATCATACCATCATCAGGGTGCCCTTTAAAAATCGGTATTTATTCACCTTTCTTGGCTTTTTTTGGGTAATTCCTCATTTAAAAAACAGTGATTTGGTTCATACCACCTCCTATAATGCGGCTATTCCTGCCTGGTTGGGGGCATTTTTTTTTAGAAAAAAAGTAATTATCACCTTTCACGAAGTTTGGAACAATCTGTGGTTTGATCTTCCCCAAATGAGTAAAATAGCTCAATGGGCGCATTATTTTTTTGAAAAAATGTTACTTCAGCTGCCCTTTCATCACTTTGTTGGAGTTTCCAAAAGTACCTCTGACGATTTGATAAAAGCCGGAATCAGTCCTCAAAATGTAACCACCATTTATAACGGAATAGATTATAATGAATTTTCAGCCCGTCATTGTCCTCCGAACGATGACTCGTTTACTTTCACTTATTTTGGTCGGTTGGGGATTTCCAAAGGCGTCAATTTATTGATGGAAGCCTTTACGGTAACAGGCAAACATTTTCCCAACTCAAAATTGCAGTTGATTATCCCCAAAGACCCTGCTTCAATGCTCCGGCATATTGAGAGATGGATTGCGGCCAACCAATTGGAGAAGAAAGTTATTTTGAGGCATGAATTGTCTTTTGAAGCACTAAAAAAAGAAATTCAACAATCTAATTGCGTTGTTATTCCTTCTTACAGCGAGGGATTTTGTTTTGCTGCTGTCGAAACGATAGCTTTAGGCGTTCCTGTCATTTCTTCCAATCAAAAAGCACTGAAAGAGGTCGTTTCCGGTAAATTTATAAAAATGGCAACCTTTTCGGTCGAAAGCCTGGTAGCGTCCATGGAGCAGGCAATTCGTGGTGAATGGGAAGAAAGCCCCATCCAGCAATTTCCTTTATCAGCCACTATTCAACAATATCAACGGCTCTATTCGCACATTTTAACCAAAGAAAACACATGAAAATTGCCATCATCGCCGACGCGCTGGATTATCAATATGCCGGTATTTTTTATTACACCAGAGAATTAATTAATGCCATTGCCCAACTGGATACCGACAATGAATATTGGATAGTAAGAAGCCAATCAGGGGGTGACTGGAGTGAAAATGTCAAAGAATTAGTCATTCCTGCCCCTCCTTTTCCTGGTGCTGCTGTCTATCGGTTGCTGGTTGCTATTCCTCGAAAATTGGCTAAAATGGGAATGGACATAGTAGTGGAGCCTCGCCATTTTGGTCCTTTTTTTTTACCAAAAACCATCAAACGCATTACGGTTATTCACGACCTGACTCCCATCCATTCTCCTCACTGGCATCAACTACCCAGCAGCCTATTGCAAAGGTTGTTTTTGCCGGGTATTCTGAGCAGAGCAGACCATATTATTACCAATTCCAACTATACTGCTTCGGACATTTCCAATTACTTTCCTGATACCCAACACAAAATCACCCCTGTCCATTTAGGTAAATCTGCTCAATTCAAACCTGATTATCGCTCCGAGGTTTTAGAAAAATATGGTATTACTCGCCCCTATTTATTACACGTTGGCACTATCGAACCGCGCAAGAACCTGTCTTTTTTACTGGATTGTTTTGAGCAATTAAAAGAAGGTGGCTATCCATCCCTACAATTGGTTTTGGTTGGTAAAAAAGGCTGGAAAAGCGAAAATTTCATAAAAAAACTGAACCAGTCTAAATGGAAGACTGACATTGTTTGCTCCGGCTATGTTACTTTGCAAGACCTTCCTGCCATTTACAGTCAGTGTGCAGCCTTTGTCTATCCTTCTCACTTTGAAGGGTTTGGCTTGCCCGTATTAGAGGCGATGGCTTGCGGTGCCCCTGTGATTACCAGCAACAACTCCTGTTTGCCTGAAGTAGTCGGCTCGGGAGGTTGGCTGTATGAGCCCGGTAATTATAAGGATTTGCTTCAAAAAATCAAACAACTACTCTCCAATCCTGCTCTCCAAAAAGAACTTCAACTGGCTGCAATAGCGCAAGCAAAGCAATTTTGCTGGGAAAAAACAGCACAGGAAACTATTGCTGTTTTTAAAAAGATATGACTGGATTATGCTTGGGTCGTCAGGGTCGTCAGGAGACGACTGGATAGTGGTTGCTGGTCAGGAGACCGGCAACATCTGGTTGCTGGTCAGGAGACCGGCAACATCGGTCAGGAGACCGGCAACATCGGTCAGGAGAGCAGGCAATATCGGTCGGGAGAGCAGGCAACACCCATTTTTTCAATAAAAAAAGCCCTCCTTCAACGTTGTGAAGAGAGGGCCATCCCAAAAACCGATTTAAGTATATATTTTGGAGTTGTGCTTTTGAAAATTGGCGACTATTAAAAGCACTACCTTTCCATTTGCTTGTTTTTTACTTAAAACAATTTTCAACTGTAGTTTTTCGAGAGTCATCTTTTAACCAAAACGAGTTTTACACTCATTGCATAATCCTAAAAAACAACAATAGTTATTTTAACTGATAACCCCATAAAAGAGCTACCGCTACTGTTGTTTTTTGGAATGCGTAAACGTACTCTCTTTCTTGACTACACTGAAAAAAGTTGATAGTGACCAGATAGCTAGTTAGAATCCAGCCACTATCAAATACCTGTTTCAAGTATATACTAAAATTTTAAAGGATAACTGATTGAGGCTGTTGAACAGCTCAACCAGTCCCTGTAATTTTATTCTAAAATAATCATCTTGCGTGTAGCTACCTGATCAGCAGATTCTAATTGATAGTACAATACTCCGGTTACACCCAAAGCCTTGGCATCAATTAGTTGCTGATGAGTGCCTTTGCTGTAATCACCTTCAATCACTTCCAGTACCTTACCCTGTATGTCCATTACTTTCAAAGTAGCTGTACCTGCCTGCGGCAAGGTAAACTCGATGAGCGTAGTAGAAGAGAATGGGTTTGGAGTGTTTTGAGCCAAGCTAAAGCCAGCCTCCGAAGGAGCAGTGAAGTTGATATTGACATCCAGTAATTCTCCTGCGTTGTTATAAGCTTCCGCAGTAGTCAATTCGGAGTTCAACACCAATTGTTCACTCAATTTTCCAGCATTGGTAGCTGTAAATTTCAAGGTAAATAGTACGTTATTAGCAGCTGCCTGACCATTCCAGGAAGTAGTCAATAGCCCTCTTTCAGCGATTTGCGTATTAAAGTTAGCTGCTTTAGCTACACCTTCTACCAACTCGTTCAGTTGTAATGAACCAAAGTCCATTGTGAACTGATAACCACTGATAGCTGCCATATCTGCCGCTCTGAAGTCAACAGCAACAGTTTCGCCAGCTTCCACAAAGCGGTCAGCTACATCCAGTGTAAAGGTTCCGCTAGTAGTACGTGCCTCAGCACTTACCAGGCTATTAGCGGTAGCATTACCGTTAATATCTCCCAGTTTCACTCCTACGAAATCCACATCCATCATGTTATTCTCCAAGTTGCTGATGCTCATAAACTCATCGAACAACTCCTTCTCTGGTTTGTCCGTAACAAAGTTGTATTTGCCATCAACAAATCTCCAGCTATCTGCACTTGGGAATTCGGTGTTGATATTCAAAATCAACTGTCGAATTTGCACCAGGTCAAATGCGGTAATAGAACCGGATTTGTTAACGTCTGCTGCGATGTGCTGGTATGGAGACTCGAATTCATCAATACCCAGAATGTGCTTGCTAATCAGAACCAGGTCATAAGTAGAAACACCATTCAGCGGGTTCATGTTTTTCACAGGCGTAACGGTATAGTCCGCACCTGCTTCCAACTGGAATTCAAATCGTCCGTCTTCACCTGTCATCATGTTATCTTGCATAGCACCTGATACCGCTACAGCAACCTGCTGTACGTTCTCACCGCCAGGGGTAACAATCCGACCGGCAACCATTCCTTCAGGAACAGTTTCGCCACATGCACCTGGCTGGTTAGCCTGTACATCTACGTAAGTCACAACTACGTCAATATTACCTGCATCATCCATTACATAGATACTCACTTTCTGTTGACCTAAATTGTTACAATTCAGACCAATCTTGGCTCCACCATGAGGCAGGGCTAGCAAGTCATCAGCAGTCAAGGTAACGTTATCACCTTCTACGATGAATAAGTCAACCTCTTCGTCACAGTTATCGAAACTACCACGGTCAAAGTCAACAGCCCAAATCTCGGCAGTATCGATTCCATTCACTCTATCCAGCTCGATTGCCAAACCATTCAGCACATAAGGCGTAGGTTTTTTACAATCACGGAAAGTGAAGGTGCGAGTTGCAGAATCAGAGTTACCACAATCGTCATAACCAGTAAACTTAAGTGTATAAGTTACACCCGGCTCTACTGGTAATTCAGAGGTTTCTTGCCCCTCTCCCGTAATGGTAACACCACCTTCAGGGGTGAACTCCCAATCGAAGTTGGTAAGTGCAAGATTCAAACAGTTGAAACCAGTTGCACTAAATACTCGAACGGTATCACACTCGTAAGCCTCAGAGTCATCAGCAGTACCATAAGTAGGTGCATCTCCAACTCCTACGATACAAGTATTTACATCATTAATCTCAATAGTCGGTTTCTCGGAAACATACAACTTGATGATTTGTGTATATCTCACTCTGGAGTAACCCAGTACCGGCTCTCCGTTAATAGTATCATTGAAAGAAACCATCAACCCATCCTCGTCACGAGGAATAACCTTAGCTGGGTCATCAGTATTATAATCACACCAGTTAATCAATTCGTAGGTACGCTCGATTTTCATACATGCAGCATCGCTAGGAACACTAAATGTTCTCTCCATAACATTAACTGCCCACAGGTCACAAGTTCCGTTAGAAACAATTTGATCAGGAGTTAAGGTGTCAGGAATTTCGCGATCCTGGCAAGTCAAATCTACATCCGCAGGGAAGGTCAACTTCCATTGTGGGTTGTACTCAACCGTGATATTTTGATAACCATACCCGGAAGAGTTAGGCTGCCAGTCAGCTACCTGGTAGCGACGTCGAATCTCCATTTGTCCACAGTTCAATTCAACCAACTGGTACCATTGCTCGATAGTCAAGCCTTGTTCGCTACACGCATCGGGCAAGTTATCATAACAAACACCGTCCAGTGGATTACCGAATCTGTCGTTGTAAAGAGCCATCAGGTCACCGGTTAGTGGTTGCCAATCGTCATCCAGTTCACCGTTTTCGTTAGCATCCGTAGATTCTCCTAA
>JAOXNT010072136.1:0-16431 GCA_028565815.1 Cletocamptus dominicanus | reverse complement strand
GGGAAGGCCAAAGAGTAATTTTTCACCCTTCCGGGCAAAGTAGAGGGGTTTTCCGGGTTTCTGCCAAATTCGCCAGAATAAGGGCACAAAACCGGAATCAAGGGCGGCCTTTTTGACGTGATCATGACGGCCCACGGAGATGCCTCCGCTGCAGAGGATTATATCCGCTTTCGTCCTGGCAATTGCCCTCTGGGTGGCCCTTTCATCGTCGGCTACCCTCACACAGTCGACAACTTTGCCGCCGGCATCCTCAATGGCCGCCTTCAGCATGATCATATTCGAATCCCTGATCTGGTCATCGGCTATGTCTTCCCCCACGGCGACCAGTTCGGAACCGGTAATCAGGAGTGCCGCTTCACACGGTTTAAATACGGAAACACTGGCGACGCCAACGGAAGCAAGCAGGGCCGCACCGGCAGCAGTCAGTCGGCTCCCCCGATGCAGCAAAACAGCCCCTTTGGCAAACTCCTCTCCCATATGCCGTACATCCTGCCCCTGTGCCTTGATATTCTTAATAAGCACCTCGCCGCCCTCTTCATCCGTATCCTCAACCCGAACCACACTGTCGCAGCCTCGGGCAAGGACAGCACCAGTGCTGATACGAACGGCCTCCTTCGGCCCTACCACTCCTTCGAACTGCGAACCAGCCTGACTTTCGCCGACAATTTTCAGGGCCACCGGTGCATCAGGCGTGGCTGCCAAAACATCCTGCCAACGCACTCCATAGCCATCCATGGCAGAGCTGGTGTATCGTGGTGATGGTTCCGGAGCAATGACATCCGCGGCCAGGTAGCGTCCAATCGCGGCCTCCAGAAAACATTTTTCAACAGATGATGTGGGGATATTATCCTTGATAATTGCCAGAGCTTCCGCAATGGAAAGGCTATCCTGTTTCTGCAGTAGCTGTACTGCCTGGTTGTCCATGGTTTCCCCCGTTGTCATGTTTTTGAATCTTCTCCACCTTTTACCGGGCAATTACTCAGGTATTCAGGCTCGCGTATCACACATCAGCCGCCAATCTTGGCCATGGATGGTTCCGAAAACCTCCCGGATTTTTTCTCGGCAGCATGACCATCGACGGCGCGACGTTGAACGCTTGTTTTCAGAAGTTCAGCAATCTCGTCATCTTTGCAGCCGGAGCGCAACAATTCTCTGAGATCAAGTGTACCATCATCGTAGAGGCAGGTTTTCAACATTCCTGTTGGGGTGATGCGCACCTTGTTGCAACTTTTGCAAAAATGTCTCGAGTTTCCTTCGATGATTCCTATTTTTCCCCGGTAGCCAGGCAAGGTAAAAACTCGTGCGGTGGAAGGATGTTCCACCTGATCTTCAACCATCTCAGGGAAAATTTTATATAATCTGGAAAGAAGATCATCGTGGGCCATTTTGCCGATATGATCAGCGCCGGAAAATGGCATTTTTTCAATAAATCGAACCGTCACCGGGTGTTCTTTACCGAGCCCGGCAAGATCTGAAATTTCCGAGTCTCTGGTGTCCTCCATAACAACGCTGTTCACCTTTATGGGAATATTTCTCTCGATGGCACCATGGAAGGTTCGCAGAACCTCTTCAAGTCGATCGCGACGGGTAATATCCTTATATCTGCTTTTATCCAGAGTATCGAGGCTGAGGTTAATCCCGCTTATGCCTACCTTCTTTAATGCATCCAGATAACCGCCAGCCTGCACGCCATTGGTGGTGAGGTAAAGGGATTGTATTCCCGCAATGCTGGTTATCATTTCTATGAAGGTGATCAGCCCCTGTCGTGCAAAAGGTTCGCCGCCGGTCAAGCGGATCTTGTTAACGCCGAGACCGGCAAATATCTCCACCAGCCTTACGAGTTCCTCATAGGAGAGGATCTGGTCGTGCTGCACCAGCGGTATCCCTGCTTCCGGACAACAATAGCGGCAACGCAGGTCACAGCGATCGGTTACGGAAAGTCTGAGGTAGGTTATTTTTCGCCCGTTATTATCAATCAGGAACGGGGTATCAGCGGGAGGCGCGGCCACGCCGCGACGGTCTTGAAAACGACGGTCGGTCATGATTTCTCCTTTCCAAATTCGGGAGGCCATGCCGTTTCCAGCATAACCCTGGCGGCCGGGTGCCATATCTCTCAACGTAGGCACTTTGGCTCGGAGCGTATGGGATAAAACGTTTCTTTAGCGTTACAATACCTGATATTCATTCTTTCTTTGCTATTGCATAGCCATGCAAGAATGACAGCCTTACACAATTGCTCTTTGTAACATTATAAGTTCTTTCTTGTCAATATACAGGGAGTGAATCCGGGCAATGGTCAACGCAGCATCTTTTTCACCGCCGAAGAGGCGGCGATCTCACCGTTACTCCGGTAAATTTCGTGATTCGCTTCAATATGCGGCAAATCATAGAGGTAGTTTACCATCAGGCCGGCTGATTGCTCAATGCCGTTATCGGAGAGATCCGCCGCCCAGTTGATACGCTCAACGCGTGCGCCATTGGTGAGATGAAAATTAGCAACCCGATCGAAGGCCTGGTCGCCCCTTTTTACCTTGAGAAGATAATGGCTGCAAAGTTTAAGAATTATTTTTTTCAACTCCTTTTGAACAGCCTTGTCCAGGAGATTTGCTTCACCGGCAAGAATCTTCCGGAAGGTAGAAATATCCAGGTCCTTCTGCAGGATTACATCCATGACGGCGTCATCATATTTGCCAAGCTCATGGGAGTTTGCCTGCTCTCGCAGCCATTTCATAAATCCAGGAATAGGCGACAGCGTCGAGAACTGTTTGAGATTGGGCATCTTTGCCGTCATGTCGGCAACAACCCGTTTAATGAGGAAATTGCCGAAACTCACCCCGGCAAGGCCTTTCTGACAATTTGAGATGGAATAAAAAATGGCCGTATCAACTTTTCCCGGATCTTTCTCAGGGGCTTCAACATCAAGAAGTTTTTGGATGTTGCCGGAAATGCCATTTACCAGGGCAACCTCAACGAAGATCAACGGTTCATCCGGCATACGCGGATGAAAGAAGGCATAACAGAGTCGATTTTTCTCCAGCCGATGCTTGAGCTCATTCCAGGAATGTATCTTGTGCACTGCTTCATACTCAATGAGCTTTTCCAGAAGAGCCGCCGGAGTTTTCCAGGTAATCTGCTGCAGATCGAGAAACCCCACATCAAACCAGGAGTCAAGCAAACGAAAAACATCATTGTCGAGGGCCTTGAGGCGACGGTCACTTTTAGCCCAGACAATTAACTCCTGACGCAAATCAACGAGAAACTTAACCCCCTCTTCCAGACCATTAAACTGACGCAGCAGCTTTGCTCTAGGAGGCTCGAGCAGGTTCCTCAACTCTATTGTAGCCTGCCGGCGCAGCTTCTCATCCGCTGCATCACGGCGCCTGTAAATCGCCTGCTCGACCCTGTCATTATCAATGTCATACTCTTCTGCCAAGAATTCAAGAAACCTTCTCCTCCCGGTTTCACTGAGCACGGAATATGCTTTGCCAAGCTCCGCGGCACGTGATCGCGCCGAAACCTCACCGCCTTTTTCCTCAAGACACCTGTTTATGACTTTCCGAAGACGCGGTAAGTCCCTTTGCCGGAGATCTGCAGAAAAGCTGTTTTTAAGCTCATCCACCTCTTCGCGGGGCCAGATGTTCTGAATCCTGCGCAAAGTCCGATCCCAAAATGGTTCCCGCCATTCATCTGCGTTTTTTTCCACGAGTCGAGTTCCGTTTTCCTGGTTTGAAAAAGCTGGCAAATGGGCTGTGACACATTAAAAATACCTGGCAAAAATCGATAACATGCAGCAATATGCGTTCGTTTAAACCTATCTTTTATTCGCCGCTTTTTCAAACTTTTTTCCAGTCTGCCGGCATATTCCCAGAACGGAATTCTCCCCTGCCCCCGCCTTTTCTCTCGGTTATTGACAAAAAAAATCTGCCCCACACCGAAACTCCCGTTCGCTGCAGAGCAGATTACATTGAGGTCTCTTTGCCCCCGCCTTGAGCCGGGCCGGCCGGCTCAACAACATTCACAGCAAAAAGCGCTGTGGAGTCCTCAAAACGATGGAACTATTTTTTGCCACCTCCATTACCACCACCTTTACCAACGCCATTACCACCTCCGTTACCACCCCCATTGCCGCCGCCTTTGCCGCCGCCATTATTGCCACTATTACCATTGCCTTGGCCCTTACCCTTTCCAGGTCCGGCTTGACCTTTGGCTCCGGCAAGACCGGCTGCTTCTGATGTATTTGCTCCTCTGGACTTGCCCAGTCCCCGGGCAGAAGCTTTGCCAAATCCGGCATGAGTATCAAATCCAAGACCGTGTCCCTTGGCCAAACCGGTTTTGGTGTTCCTGGCTGTGGCCTCAACCATTTCCTGCTCGGTATAGCCCTTTTTATTTCCTAATCCTAATACTGACGGGTGAACCCCAATCTCATGGGCTATCTGTCCCCAACCCATGCCCGAAGCACGCATGGCGGAAATCTCCGCAACGCTTACGCCGGAGACGCTAGAAATGGCTTCTTCAACGTCAGCAGAATCCGCATCGGAGATGTCATCGGATTCCATATTTGTATCATCCTCATGTAAAGCCGCCGAAGCTGCTGCAAGATTGGCAGCCTTGGCAGCCTGAGCAGGATTAGAAAAATAACTTTCCTTTGTATCATCATCCTTATCAACGGTATCAGCTGTCTCATCCATATCATCCGTCATTCCCGAAGCACTGATGTCTTCTGTATCGTTTTCACCAGCGACCTCGTCGGCTGCAAAGGCCATGGAAGTAGCCAGAGAGAGGCAGCCCGCCAGGATAAAAACTAAGGCCAGCAATTTGCCAAGATGACGAAACGATTTCCACATTTCCTTCATGTTGAATTCCTCCTGTTATTTGTTTCCTGCGAACGCGTAAATATCAGCAGGCTTGGTGACAGCTTTACAAAGATATACGTGCAGCCAGCGGGTTGGTCACATTTATTGATGTTTTTTTGGGAAACACTGAGGAAAAGTTGTCCTATGGGCATCGGTTGCCTAAGAAAAGGTGCAGTAACACAGGCTATTGGCTTTTACCAATGTTACACTCTTCTTTTCGCTGACTTCGCTGACACCTGTCCTGGAAGACTGAAAGCGGTAAGCAGGGTGTATCAATAGTCGGTGAGAAAAATCTGTACCGATTCATTCAAACGCAGATTTATGTCAAGAACGCTGCGTTTCTCAGGGACATCGAACCAGCTCAGCCGTATCTGCCGTGGTCCACTGAATACTGGAAATTTATCATTAAGATAGTCTCGAATACTGATAGCCCTGTTTTTGGCCAGTTCTCTATTATTTAGCTGGTAGACAATTACGTTAAGAATACCCTTATCCATATTGCTGACCGTCGTGCCGACAAGATCAAGCGATGGCCGGCTCTGTTTGGCCAGCTCGGCGGTGAAGGGCTCAAAACGTATCTCAGCAAGGGTGACAGTACGCAGCCCCAGCTGATAGTTGCGGTAACTATGGTTCCCCAACGAATTGAGATAATCTGCTGCCCGCCTGGCGAAACTGCCGGCAGGATAGGCATCTAGGTACTGTTGCCAGGCCAGTTTCTCTTCAGGCTTACGTTTGAGTTCGTGCAGTATTTTCGCTCTATTGTATAGTGCCTGGGGATTATTTTGTTCAATGGCTAACGTCCGCTGGTAATATTCCAGAGCCTGGGGATACTCCTGGTTCCTGAAATAATTATTGCCGAGATAGGTAAGCGCCTGATCGTTATTTGGGTCAAACCGCAATGCCTGGATGTAGCTTTCGCGCTCTTGTTCTTCCTTGTTGTTTTCACCGAAAGCGACTCCAAGCCAAAAGTGATACTTACTGTTTTGCGGAGCCAGTCCGACCGCTCTCTCGAGATAGGGCAAAGCTTGGGCAGCTTGTTTTTCCGCGAGCAGAAAACGGCCATAGTAATAATTCGCTTCGGAGTCGTATGGATCTGCTGCAACCACATCTTCGAAGGTTTCCAGACCCCGCTGGTAGTTTTTCTCCTGAAGATAATATTCTCCTTGAATACTGTACTTTACTGTGGTCCCGAAATCCTGGATTGCTGCACAGCCGCTGAACAGAAAAATCGAGGCAAGAATAGTCGTCGTCTGTTTAATCATGAGCTATATCCCGGTTGAAAGAACAAGTGGAGTGTTTGACTTCGCCTGACCGCTGCGGCCACCGCCGTATCTCAGACGTTTTTCTGAACATAACTCAATATCTGAATCAGGCAAGAATAAATTAGTTTAACTTTTAGTGCCTTACTCTCCAAAAGCTGTCGTAAAAAAAAGAAAATGGAAAGTAAATTTAAAACCGCTTGGTTAGAATCTACATCCAAGGCACTTATACCCCCTCGTGGGGTGTTAAGGCTTTTACTAAAAGATGCCGTTTACTTCCCAACTTCAAGCTGCCTGACAGCTTCGATGAGATGATCAAGTGTAGAATAGGAAGCCAGCTGATCCTTGGAAACAGCAACCTCGAGATCGTCGTTCCCTTTAAGGATCACCGGATACTCCATACTTCTGTTATATCGCTCTTCGAATTCATCCCGGTGCAGAAAAACCATCTCGCAATCTGCCGTGCTTCGAAAGGCTTTCCATTCCGGATTTTCTCTGAAGGCGCCATGGGTCAGTCTGCAGAGGAAGCAATCGTAGGTTGCGGGACTAAACAGTTTGTGGCTGATATCTTTTACCGTGTTCACCATGCCACTGCCGGCATTATAGACGAAGATCAACTTCATGTTTTTTCCTCCTGAATCATACTGACATTTGCAATAGAGACTTTCCTTATGACAGAGATACACTCTGGGATTGCCTTATTCCCACTTCTTTATTAAAACATTATTCATTATTTTCCATATGTTGTTTTTTATGCTCCAACCATCGAGCTGGCCGGCGGTTCGGTACGCTGCATGCTGGCCTGGATCCATCTGTCGAGACGCCACCCTTGATACGCCACTTTCTGCTTGACGGGTTGCTCAGATTGCCTCGCTCACAATTTTTCTCAACAGGAGAAAGAAAGCATGAATATTCGCTCAGCAGTTCAGAACAATCCATTGCTTCTCACCGAATGTGCAATCAACGAACGCCTTCGCCGCGAAGAAGAGGTTCCGCTGCACCCCACGCTTTTTCTCACCCCCTTGATCCGTGATGAGAAATGGGCCGAGAAAATAAAAGTCATTTACAGGGAATATCGGGACATTGCCATCGGGGCAGGGCTGCCCTCCATGCTTTGCGCTCCAACCTGGCGTGCAGATCAGCAAAGGGTAATTGAAGCAGGCTATGATGCCACTCTGCTCGGCGACGCCGTGGCCTTTATCAGGTCCGTGCAAAAGGAGAGGCAACAGCCTGCAATACCGCAATTCACCGGCGCCCTTGTCGGTCCCAAAAATGACTGCTACTCCGGAGAACAGGCTCTGAACGCCGAGGATGCTCTGCACTTTCACAGCTGGCAAGTGGAGCAGCTCACGGCGGCGAAAGTTGACTGTATCGTGGCCCAAACCATCCCCGCCGTCTCAGAGGCTTTAGGGATCGCCCGCTGTTTTTCGCAAAATAATACTCCGTATATCATCAGCTTTGTCATCGACCGCAACGCTCAGCTTCCCGATGCCACCTCTCTGGCGTCGGCCATTCGCCAAATTGATGACAAGGTTGCCCGTCCGCCCTTAGGCTACATGGTCAACTGCGCGTATCCGACCTTTATCTGTGCCGAAACCCAGGACAGAGAACTCTTTCGGCGCCTCATCGGCATCCAGGCAAACAGTTCCTCTCTTGATCATAAGCAGCTGGAGGGCTCCGATGTTCTTCACCAGGATGATCTCGCCCACTGGGGCAAGGAGATGTTGCAGCTGCATGGTGAATACGGCATGAAGATTCTCGGCGGCTGCTGCGGTACCGATGCCGCCTATTTGCAATACCTGGCGGATCACCGCCGACGCTAATCCCTTTTCCCCCTGCGGCTTGATAATATTACAGCTTGCAAAATGCGGAGTGGAACATACATAATAGAAAATGTCTGGCTGATTTCATTGACCAGAGCTTCTCACAAACACGTCGGCGGCTCAAGAGTTGCTGAAGATATAATCAAAAGGAGGCATATATATGCGCTGCCATGAAGTTGACTATGAGATAATAGGCCATGAGATGCAAATGGTTGAAGTGGAACTCGATCCTCAGGAAACCGTTATTGCCGAAGCAGGGGCAATGAACTACATGGATGACGGTATCGAATTCGAGGCCAAGATGGGCGATGGTTCCCAACCCGACCAGGGTTTCATGGGCAAAATTTTTTCAGCCGGCAAACGGGTGATTTCCGGTGAATCCCTCTTCATGACCCACTTCACCAACCACGGAGCCGGGAAGAAACGGGTCGCCTTCGCCGCACCTTTTCCAGGCACCATCATTGCTGTAAACATGGCCGCCATCGGAGAAGAACTCTTCTGCCAGAAGGATTCCTTTCTCTGTGCCGCTCTGGGCACAAATATTGACATTGCTTTCCAGCGACGGCTCGGAGCCGGTTTTTTTGGCGGTGAGGGCTTTATACTGGAACGGCTGCAAGGTGACGGCATGGCATTTATCCACGCCGGCGGCTGCGTTGTTGAGAAAAAACTCCAGGGTGAAACCATTCGGGTGGACACCGGTTGTCTCGCCGCTTTTACCAGCAACATCGATTATGACATCAAGATGATCAAAGGTCTGAGAAGTATGTTTTTTGGTGGTGAAGGACTCTTTTTTGCCACGCTTTCAGGGCACGGTTCAGTCTGGCTGCAAAGCCTGCCATTTTCCCGACTGGCTGACAGAATCTTTGAAAATGCGCCATCACGTGGCGGCAAATCCCAGGGCGAAGGTTCCGTTCTTGGCGGACTCGGCCGAATGCTCGACGGAGACGGCTAGAAATGGCTGCTCTTGTTCCTGGCCATGTCGTATCACTCTAAAATATTAATATTTTTTACAAATAGTTACAAACACATATGCTCGCAAAAAACTCCTCCTTTTTTTGCATTTTATCAAAAGAGCGTGTATAGTTGCACCGTCCCTGCAGGGGGCTGCTGTTAGCTGATTGAGTTAAAATGCATTGTATCTTTAAGGGAGAAGCATGGCACTGATATATTGGCTGCCGAAGTATAATACCGGTATAGAAATTATCGATCAGCAGCATCGGCTGCTGGTCGACCTTATCAACGAATTACAAACGAACCAGGAAAACGGCAGCGATCGCCAGACATCACTCAAGATCATCAACAAAATCCAGATGTATGCTGCTTCTCACTTTGCCCGGGAAGAACACCTTTTTGAAATACATGGTTATCCCGGAACAGATGAGCATGTGCAGGAACATGACTATTTCGAAGATATGCTTGTTCAATTCGCGGATGAATTCAAGGCAGGCCGCCAGGACCTTACCGGCAGCGCAATAGAGTTTTTCAGTGACTGGCTGGTGAATCATATAAACGGCAGCGATCAGGAATATGTTCCTTTTCTCAAGGGCAAAGGCGTTTCATAGCCGTACTCTTTTTCTCTGCCGCACTTCACCCACCTCTCACCACTTTTATCCGAGAAAGAAAAACAATTTGAATTTGTTTAGTAATCTTCACCTCACCAGATTTTCTCATAAAATATCCGAGGTAGGACGATATCCTCTACATTAAGCAGAACCGGTGAGTACAGGTGATTCAAAAAAACACGAGCATTCTCAGGCGCGGCAGGGAGTTGAAACCGGGAAGAAGAGGAAAAGGCCCGGTGATCTACTGGATGGACCGAGACCAGCGATTAAAGGAGAACTGGGCGCTGCTCTATGCCCAGCAGGAAGCGCTCGTTCGAAACCTGCCACTGGTTATTCTCTCATTCATTGACAAAGAGAAGTTGAACAAACCATCCGTTCAGACGGTTTTTCAGATTCAAGGCCTGTCCCAAATAGTTGAGAAAGCCCGGGAAAGCAATATCGGTTTCCATCTCTTACCCGGCTCTGCAGTTGAACAGTTGCCGCATATTATCGAAGTGCTTGACGCCCACCTGCTGGTCTGCGATTTTTCACCTTTGCATCAGAAACAGCGAGTGTTACAAAAACTCGTCGCAAAGATCAAGGTGCCATGCATTGAAGTGGATGCCCATAATATCGTGCCGGCTTGGGTTATTTCTCAAAAAAAGGAATACGCCGCCTATACCCTGCGTCCTAAAATCCACCGGCTCCTCGATGATTATCTGACGGACTTTCCCGAGGTGCGGTGCCGGCAAACCCAACAGCCAACTCTGGATAGCGATGTTTTATCCGGAGAGATAACCCATAACCTCAGCCCTTACCTGCAAATGAGCTGTGCCGATTTTATTCCTGGCTATTCCGCGGCTGAACGAGGGATGCAAAACTTTATTGGAAATGGACTCGACCACTATGACCAGAGGCGGAACGATCCCAACCTGAAGGGGCAGTCCGAGCTTTCCGGCTACCTTCACTTCGGACAACTCTCTCCACAACGACTCGCCCTTGAAGTTTCCAGAAGTAACGCCCGGCAGTCGGGTAAAGAAACATTTCTCGAGGAACTCATTGTCCGCCGGGAACTTGCCGACAATTTCTGCCTGTATGAGCCTAACTACGACAAATATCAGGGCTTCCATTCCTGGGCCAGGAAAAGCCTCGATGAGCACCGGGAAGACCGGCGCGATTACACCTACAATCTTCGCCAACTGGAAAACGGAGAGACCCATGAAGCCCTTTGGAACGCTTGCCAACGTGATCTTGTGGTTAACCATAAGCTGCACGGGTTTCTCAGGATGTACTGGGCAAAAAAGATCCTCGAGTGGACCGTCTCACCAGAGCAAGCCCTGGAGTTCACCATATATCTTAACGACACCTATTCTATCGATGGTACGGATCCTAACGGCTACGCCGGCATCGCCTGGTCAATTGGCGGCATCCATGACAGAGCCTGGCCGAGCCGGCCTGTTTTCGGGAAAATTCGATATATGAACGAGCGGGGCTGCCGACGCAAATTCGACGTGGAGGCATATATCAATACGCATTTGCCCGAATAAAGATGCAGCCTTCTGGAAATTAGCCTCAATTTTTCATAAAAAATCAAGGTTAACGGTTACATAACGGGGTAAACGCAGAAAAAACGCGGGAAGGAATGGAGCGGGAAACGAGATTCGAACTCGCGACTTCAACCTTGGCAAGGTTGCACTCTACCACTGAGTTATTCCCGCTCTCTGTATGTACAGATGGTGCTTTTACCAAAGCTTGACAGCTAAGTCAACATTTTGAAAACAATCTTTAAATAATTTTCATACAGACAAGAAAACCAGCGTTCTTCACCGCATCTCAATAGCATACGCTCCCGCCAAAAAGTTTGTCTTTACCCCCTTCCGTTTGGTTAACCATGGCCGCAACCTCGCAGGAATCGAAATCCCCGCCAGTTTCTGTAGGCAACCCAAAAAATAAGCTCATCGTTGCGGAGATATACTTCTAATGTCTACAGTGAAGCTCCGCCCGATATTGCCATCTGCACGGAGGTTGGAAATTAGACCACGCTGATCTCATCGAGTTGTTTATCTATATTTTCAAGCTCTTCGTCACGTTCGCGTTTTTTCAGGCGCTCACGCAAACCGTCCAGTTCCGCACGGATCTTGGGAAGCAATGTGTCACGGAGAAAACTGCGTACATCCTCATGCGCCTGGTTGAACTGACTGGTAAATTCGCTAAATTTTTGCTGCAGCTGCTTGACTTCTTGACGCTCGGGCAGTTTGCCGGCATCATCGCGCAACTTTTGCAACTCTGCAAGAAGGGAGGTGATTGTTTCCTGCAGTTCGGCATCGAATTGCTGGGATGTGGCATCGAGGGTTTTTCGCAATTCCTCAACGGTCGAATGGAGTTCGTTTTGGGCCTCCTCAGCTTTCTTACGTAAATCACTCATGATTTCATCGAAATATCTTTCTTTTACGGCACCTTCAACAATGGTTCCCTCCTGCAGAACTTTACCGCCGGGCTGCTCCTGGATGATGATTACCGCTTTATTACGATCATCCGTTGGGTCGGTGCCGACATAGAACTTCGAATGCCTGGTCGCCGCATTCTTGAAATCGGGACTAATTGAAATGGTGACCAGGTAGTCGCCAGTCTCTTTGTAGGCGACGTTTTCCACCTGCCCTACCCTGTTCCGTTCAAAATAGACCCCCTGGTTCTCCGACAATCCGGCAATATCATCATAACGCAACTGAAGTTCCAGCGATCTCTCTAAACATGCCGACAGAAGGGCTAAGGAAAAGAGCAGGGAAATGAAAATGAAAAGAGAAGAATAATTGGAGCGTTTCATGTGATCCCTTGCCTCTGATTAAGAAAAAAATCCGTATTACATTTATCCGTATTGGATTTCCTTGAATATAAGCCGAAAGATGATTCCATCAGTCAATATCGGCAACCATGGCACCGGCGACTTCCCGTTTCTTTTCTTCGCCCATGAGTATACCGAGAAGTTCCAGGGCAAAATCGACAGCCGTGCCCGCGCCTCTGCTGGTGATACAGTTTTTATCCACCACAACTTTCTCAGCTGTATCCGCCAAATTGCTGAGATCAGCCACAAAAAGCGGGTGTCCGACTGCTTGTTTGCCGTGGAGCAGCCCATGGTGCTCAAGCACAACTGCCGGAGAAGCACAGATCGCGCCATAGAGTTTATCTGCTTCGTTCTGCTGCTTGAGTATTTCAACCAGTATCTCTGAATTTTTAAGGTTTTCAGCCCCAGGAATGCCTCCTGGCAAAGCAATGAGATCATAGCTCTTACCGACGCATTCCTCGATGAGAAGGTCTGCTGTGATTTTGACATTGTGCGAAGAAGTGATCACCAGATCGTTTACCGAGGCAAGATCAACGGTCACTCCAGCTCTTCGGAAAACGTCAACAATGCTTAATGCCTCTATCATTTCAATTCCGTCAGCGATTGGTACAAGCACCCGTTTTTCCATATTTTTCCTCCGTCAGTATGCTATTTCTTGCAGCGAATTGCCATTCATCTCAACATGCGGTCGTTTTCTTCTTTGTACTGTATTGCCATGATAGCTGTAAATGGTGATTTTCGGATCTGATCGTTCATGCCTCGATAATTATGCTCATTACTTGCATCTTCATTGAGGATATGCTCAACTAAGAGAAGCATCAGCACTGTTAATGCATTGAAGCTGTCGTCAGGCAAACATTGATGATATACTCAATAAAATACGCATGGTTTGCATTTGGCGCCTGTTAAATACAACAGGGATCAGTATTTGCTGTACTGTTTTCCATAATCTTTCAGTAAGTTGAAATAATGTCCACAATTATTGCATACAATCCTAATGTGGCACGAAGCTTGCTTTTGCCTACATGGAATCTTCTGAAGTACAGAGGCGATAACGCCGCAATTTTAGCCAATATTGGCAGAATGTAGATACTCAGCAAACCACAAGGAGAAAACCCATGAGTAGCAACCTAGACGTTGTGAAGGAAAAAGATCCGCATGAGCTGGAGTTTCATCAGGCGGTTGGAGAGGTGCTTGAATCCATTGAACCGGCATTGGAAAAAAATCCACACTATCGCCACGCCAGGATAGTTGAGCGGTTGGTTGAACCGGAAAGAGTTATAATGTTCCGGGTTCCCTGGGTTGACGATCACGGCCAGACCCATGTTAACCGTGGGTTCCGTATAGAAATGAACAGTGCTCTCGGACCCTACAAAGGGGGATTGCGCTTTCACCCTTCAGTAAACCTGTCAATCCTGAAATTCCTTGCCTTTGAACAGACCTTCAAAAACGCCCTGACCACACTGCCGCTTGGCGCCGGCAAGGGTGGTTCGGACTTTGACCCGAAGGGCAAAACCGACAACGAGGTCATGCGCTTCTGCCAGAGTTTCATGGCCGAGCTGTACCGCCACATAGGCCATAACACCGACATCCCGGCAGGCGATATTGGCGTTGGCGGCCGGGAAATTGGTTTTCTGTTCGGAATGTACAAGAAACTGAAAAATGAGTTCACGGGAGTGCTCACCGGCAAAAGCCTCGATTGGGGCGGCAGCCTGATTCGTCCGGAAGCCACCGGCTACGGCGCCGTTTACTTTGCCAATGAGATGCTTAAAACCCGCAGTGATTCAATTAAAGGCAAAACCTGTCTCGTCTCCGGTTCAGGTAATGTCGCCCAGTTTGCCACCGAAAAAATTCTGGAACTGGGAGGAAAAGTGGTCTCTCTGTCCGATTCCGGCGGCTCCATTTACGACGAGGCAGGAATCGATGATGAAAAGCTCCAATTCGTCAAAGTCCTGAAAAATTTCAAGCGCGGCCGTATGTCCGAATACGCCGAAAAGTATCCGGATGCCGTCTACACTCCGGCCGATGCCGCCCAGGGCTACAATTCTCTCTGGGATCACCCCGCTGACTGTGCTTTCCCTTGCGCCACGGAAAATGAAATCAATGACAGGGACGCCCAGAACCTCGTTAACAGAGGAGTCTACTTGATCAGCGAGGGAGCCAATATGCCAACCACCCAGGCAGGAGTTGACATCTTTCTTGACAACAAACTGCTCTATGGTCCAGGAAAAGCAGCCAACGCCGGCGGTGTCGCAGTTTCCGGGCTGGAAATGTCGCAAAACAGCATGCGCGTCAAGTGGACCAGGGAGGAAGTGGATAGCCAGCTCAAAAGAATTATGACCAGGATTCATGAAACCTGCCTCGCTTTTTCCGAGGAATACTATGCTCCTGGCAATTACGTAGCGGGTGCAAATATCGCCGGCTTTGTTAAAGTTGCAGAGGCGATGATGGATCAGGGTGTCGTTTAGGTAAGCCTCTTGCTAGCCGCTATTCCCTCCTGACGGGGCCTGCGCCACTGCCCAACGATGGCACCGGCCCCTTTCTCTTGCATCGCACGCCATTGAAATTACTTTTGAAATGGGAGATATGAAAAAATTCACGCTGCCGGAAGAAAACGGTAAGAAGTACAGATTCAAGTCCTTCCATGAATTAATGACCAAAAGGGTGGCCGAGATCATTCTGATCTCGAGTACCTATGATGCCTATATAATGCAGGAAGACGGTCCTCTGGCCGAGAGGATCATTCATGAATACCGTGGCCTGAACCTCAGCAGACCGCCGCGGCTCACCTGGATATCCAAAGGCGCCAGGGCATTGGAGGAGATTCGCGAGGGAAGTTTCGACCTGGTCATTGTCATGCCCCATATCGGCGATATAGACTCCTACGAGCTCTGCGAAAAGATTAAGGAAATCAACCCGCATCTGCCGATTTATTATCTGGCCTATGATGCCGGAAGAATTCTGGAAGAGCAGCATTTTTTCGACCGCTCCATCATCGATCGAACCATGTTATGGTCCGGCAATACCGATCTTTTGCTTGCCATCGTCAAAAATGAAGAAGACAAGATGAATGTCGAGCTTGATACGGCTCTGGCTAACATCCGGGTAATCATCTTTGTCGAAGACTCTCCCTTTTACCTCTCCTCGCTGCTTCCCGTTCTCTACAGGGAGCTTGTCCTGCAGACCCAGGCAGTCATGGATGACTCGCTCAACGAAAAAGACAGGCTGCTCCGTATGCGCACCAGGCCCAAGATCCTTGTTGCAGAAAACTATGAACAGGCCTGGCAGCTCTACGAAAAGTATAAAAAATTTCTCTTTTGCGTCATCTCCGATGTCCGCTTTGAAAAAGACGGCAAGGAACATGCCCAGGCGGGAATTACCCTGTTGAAAAGAATCCAGCAGGAACAGAAAGATTTGCCCCTGCTGGTGCTGAGTTCGGAACAGGAAAACCGGGAAAGGGCAGAAGAAATTCCCGCCCTGTTTTTTGACAAAAGCTCGCCCCGGCTCCATAAAAATTTGGATAATTTTTTCAGCCATTCTCTTGGTTTTGGGGATTTTCTTTTTCGTCTGCCCAGCGGCGAAATAATCAACCGAGCCGGCAACCTGCGCAGCCTGGCCAATGCCTTGAAATCGGCACCACCAGAGTCGATTAAACACCATGCCAATCGCAATGATTTTTCCAGGTGGCTGATGGCCAGGTTTGAAATGGAAATAGCCGAGCGTTTGCGCGGCATCACTCTCGACGATTTTGAGAGTATCGAGGAAGCCCGCCAGTTTCTCATCGACATTCTCAGAAACAAGCTGAAAAAACGGCAACAGGGACTCGTCTCCGATTTCAGTCAAAATGAATTCGACCCGGACATGGAGTTTGTGAAGATAGGCAAGGGATCGCTGGGTGGTAAAGCACGAGGTCTCGCCTTCATCTCCTCCCTGCTCCGGGAAAAATCCGATTTCGATGAGCAGTTCGAATCGGTCGATATCTCGCTGCCAAAGACCATGGTTATCAGCACCGAGGGGTTCGATCTGTTTGCTGAAGAAAACAATATCTATGAACAGCTCACCGGTATGGGCAGCGATAAAAATATCGAACAGGCCTTTCTTAAAACGACAATT
>JAOXNT010071027.1:0-15147 GCA_028565815.1 Cletocamptus dominicanus | reverse complement strand
GAGTCGATGCAAGTAACAGCTGCAAAGGTATTTAAGCTAGCGTTAACGTCAAGTGCTTATGGATCTAATGGTGTATACCAAACTGCAGGATATTCGCATTACTCCAGCCCTGCCATCGATCATAGCTGTCGCCAGTAGCAGCCACCCCGTCAAGCCCAAACCACTAATGCAGAATCTGACGAAGAAAACACAAGGACAACCTATAATTTGATATTTCCCCAGATCTAGCAGGCCACTAGCGTCCTCGAGCAGGGGCAATGTGCAGGCGGGCATGTCGAAAGTCTATTGCCTTGGCAGGGCGATGATCGACAATCTAGGTCTTATATTTGCAGCGCTTTAGAAGTGCGAGAGAGTGGGACACCCTTACTCCATCAGCTCGCAATCAGCTTAAATTAGTCAAAAAAAACCATTATGAATTTTGATCTTGTAGTAGTAGGTAGCGGACCTGGAGGATATGTAGCAGCCATACGTGCTAGTCAGTTAGGCATGAACGTCGGAATTGTAGAACGAGAAAACCTAGGAGGTGTGTGCCTCAACTGGGGCTGCATTCCTACCAAAGCCTTGATCAAGAGTGCACAAGTCTTTAATTACATCAATCATGCCGATGACTATGGTATAAAAGTCAGCAAGGCGAGCATGGATTTTGACGCGATGATAAAAAGAAGTCGTGAAGTCGCTGGCGGTATGAGCAAAGGTGTCAATTTCTTGATGAAAAAGAACAAGATCACGGTCATTGAGGGGACGGGCAAGCTCGTACGAGGTAAGAAAGTAGTCGTAACAGACAAGGAAGGAAAGCGCCAAGAGATCTCGGCCGATCATATCATCGTCGCCACAGGAGGCCGAGCTAGAGAACTACCCAACCTACCGATTGATGGCGAGAAAATCATCGGTTACCGTCAAGCCATGACGCTGCCCAAGCAACCCAAGTCGATGGTAGTAGTAGGAGCAGGTGCCATAGGTACTGAGTTTGCGTATGTCTATAATAGCATAGGCACTAAGGTCACTGTTGTGGAGTTTATGGAGACAGGACTCCTGCCGAGAGAGGACCAAGATGTAAGCAAGGAGATATCTAAGATCTTCAAAAAAGCTGGTGTCGATGTACGAGCCAACTGGGCAGTAGAAAGTGTCGACACCTCAGGCAAGCAATGCAAAGTGACCATCAAGAGCCGCAAAGATGACAAAACAGAAGTTATCAACTGTGATATCGTACTAAGTGCGACTGGCATTACCCCCAACACGGAAAATATCGGGCTAGAAGCCTTAGGTGTCAAGGTAGAAAAAGGGCTGATCCAAGTCGATGAATACTACCGGACCAATGTCCCTGGCATCTATGCCATCGGTGATGTGACCCCTGGCCAGGCGCTAGCGCATGTAGCAAGTGCGGAAGGTATCACCTGCGTCGAAAAGATTGCTGGTCACCACCCTGACCCGATCGATTATGGCAATATCCCTAGCTGCACTTACTGCGTCCCAGAGGTCGCTAGTGTAGGCATGACGGAAAAAGATGCCAAAGATGCTGGCTATGATCTCAAGGTCGGTAAGTTTCCTTTTTCTGCCTCGGGCAAAGCCAGCGCTGCTGGTGCCAAAGAAGGCTTCGTCAAGGTGATTTACGATGCTAAGTATGGCGAATTGCTAGGTGCCCACATGGTGGGAGCCAATGTCACGGAAATGATCGCCGAAATGGTGGCTGCAAAGCGCCTAGAAACCACTGGCCACGAGATATTAAAAGCTGTCCACCCGCACCCTACCATGAGTGAGGCGGTAATGGAAGCAACGGCAGCAGCCTACGACGAGGTGATCCACCTATAGTAGAGTAGCCTGATATTCAAAGACTCAGACAAAAGCATAAAAGTCACCCTCGCCGCTCGGTAGGGTGACTTTTTTTTTGGCGGATATGTCTGTGCTTATCTAAGGTGCACTAGCTATTGCCATGTGTGAGCAGATAATCCCATACCTTAGCGCCGTTATGGAAAAGGGGTCTATCAGCTTAAACAAGTTTATCAGCAGTCAGGGCATCTGCTCTCGCAGGCAGGCAGATCGACTCATCGAGGAAGGCAGGGTTCGAATTAACGGTAAAGTCGCTCGCAAAGGCAACCGCGTGGAGGATGAAGACGAAGTCACGCTGGATGGAAGAAATATCAGCCGTAGACAGAAGTCCAAAGGCAAAAAAAAGAAACAGCACACTTACCTGCTCTTTAACAAACCGCGCGGCATCGTCACCACCACCGACCTACGCGAAGCCGACAATATCATCAGTTATATCGGATACCACAAGCGAATATTTCCAGTGGGTCGACTCGACAAGGACAGTGAGGGACTACTATTGATGACTGATGATGGCGACATTGTCAATAAGATCCTCCGCGGCAAGTATGGCCACGAGAAAGAATATGTCGTGACGGTCAACAAACCTTTGGGCAAGGACTTCGAAAAAGAGATGACCTCGCCTATGAAGATCCTAGGCCAAAAGATCCTACCCGTTAAGGTGCATCGACAGGGTCGAGATACCTTTACGATCATCTTGACGCAAGGTCTCAACCGGCAGATTAGACGTATGTGTAACCAGCTAGGCTATAGAGTCAAGCGACTCAAGAGGGTAAGGCTTATGAACCTCCACCTTGGGGACCTCCCTACTGGCAAGTGGCGTCATGTCAACCGGGGAGAGCTAAAACGCTTGCGTCAACTCCTTGATCAGCCATCGTAACACCTATCTGCTACGAAATAAAAAGAGCCTAGGCCACTGTAAGACCTAGGCTCGTAAACTCAAATCTATCTTTCCTGGTGCTTACTCTATCTTGATAATCAGGTGGGTAGAATGCTCCCCTGCAACTTCTACGTCTACGCTATAAATTCCTGCCTCAAGATCAGAAATATCTAGCAATTCTCCAGATGCGCTTACTCCCTCCTTGACCACCTGTCCATCGGCAGTATAGATCGTAAAGGCAAGCTCCTTTGCTCCTGCACTACTGACGGTAATAAAGTTTTGCGCAGGGTTGGGATACAATCTAACCTCACTGTCTTCTACTGATCTGCTGGTCAACTGAGTAAATTCGACTCGCTCCACCTTCTCTAGGCTTTGATCGACGGCAAGACCTGCAGAAATATGGGTTGTTGTAAAGTTGTGTGGGATCATGTACACCTTCGTCGTTCCTCTCCCGTTCTCTCCCGAAACATCACTATCAGACAAGTCAGAGCCTTGATCAGCTTGTGTAAAGGACAATCCCTCTGTCGAGAAATAGTTGATAAAGTACTGCCCCCGCTGTAAATCTGTCCACTCTGCAAAGCCGTCTGCATTTGTAATTTTAGTACGCTGCTGCCTAGTCTCTACATCCACCAAGGTCGCGTAGACAGAACGCTTTCCAGGTTCATTGGCCTGGCATTGCCCATCGTTATTCTGATCTACCCACACTCTGGTTTGGATCGTCCCGCCTATATGCAGACCCAGGTCTAGTGTGGTACTTAGCGTTGACTGATCCACACTAATCCAATCCGTCACGATGCTACCATTTCTCTCATAGAAGCTGTGTTGCTCCTCTGATCTCGAAGCCACCCATCCAGGTGTCGCTTTTACGATCAGGCGGTATGTGTCAAAGGGTAACTCATCAAAGAAGACATGATGGGGTCTACCGCTCGTTTTACTAGTCAACTTACTGATCTGGATATCTTCCGCTCTGTTGACAAGCGTCACTTGCACACTATCTAGCCCTTCCTCTTCGGGGTCAAACTCACCATCCGCATCTTTGTCGTGCCAGATGTTAAGGTTGAGGCCTTGCCGAAGAGAAATGCCCATATCGATGCTAGACAATACTGTACCAGGTGTTAGGGTCAGGATGTCTGTAGCATGAAGAAACACCGATGAAGTGACATCACTGTCCAGTAGGTCACTTGTCATTCCAGCCGGCGACACCTTATACTCATCTGGTACATCGAAAGCAACTAGATATTGCCCATTGACAAGACGTTCAAAGCTATACTGACCATCCTGTGCTGTGACGGTAGTGTTTATCGTATCACCTAGCACATCAAGTAAAGCTACCTTTATTCCATCGACTGGGTAATCGCCGTCATTCTGCACACCGTCTGCTATATCATCAAAAAACACTACCCCCCCAATACTAGAGGGTGGAGTATAGCCCGCATTTATGGGATAGTGGTCTTCTCTTGCATACACTCTAAAATCAGCCGTCCTACCCCCTGACGAGACTTGGATGACCACATCATTATGGATCGTGTCTGTGCCCGAGCTCTTTGCTGTAAAAAGCAGAGAGTCAATGTGAGAGAACAAGACATAGTAGATACCAGGCGGCACACTATCCAAGGCATATTGACCACTTGAGGAAGTTACAAGGCGATCTACTAGGCCATGGTCTGCAGTTAATAACTGCCCTTCAACACCAGGCAAGGGACTATCCACTGCAGGATCAAAAGCACCACTCCCATCATTATCGATAAAGGCCAATCCTGCAATACATACCACTGTATCGACAAACCCTACATCGACATTTTGCATAAGCTGCCCACTTACTAAGTCCAAAGGCCTTGTCCAATAATCGTCAACCGTCGTATTGAGGTCTACTGAATCTTGGTTGGCAGTTACTGGGCTCCAAACAGGGTGGTACCCAGACGGAATGTCTACTTGTATCTGATAGCTACCTGGTAATAGGCTGTCAAATACAAAGTGTCCATTGCCATCCGTCAACACACTGTCGACCAGTACGTCTTGCGACCACAAAAACACCATTTTGTCCTGAATCGGTCCATCTTGGTCTTGGTAGGCTAGATCATAGTTGAGGTCTTCGTACACATGCCCTGATAGGCTGGCCCGTCGAAAAAGCCCAAAATCGACATCGTCATGTAAAGACTTCCTAGTGAGTATTACTACCGTTCCATCAGGATCTGCATCACTATCTACACGGTCGAAGGTCTGGTCTTGAAGGGTAACTTCGTAACCAGAAGGCATATCAATTGAAATGGTATACTCCCCTAAACTAAGGCTGTCAAAAGTGTACTCTCCATTACTGCGTGAAGTCATCTCTTCGATTAGTGAAAGTCCTCTTACCGCACTCACCTTCACTTGCTCAAGTCCATGCTCCCCCGGGTCATGAATACCATTATAGTTGAGATCTTCCCAAATCACACCACTGATATTAGCCACTGTTGTGTACCCTACGTCAATATGTGAGAGCACAGTATCTGGTGGGACTACTATCAAGTCGGTACTACCTAGTAAGTAAGCGCCAGTTACATCACTATCTAGCGTATCAGTGCCTACGTCAGCAATTGTGTAGATACGATTCTCTGAGAGTCCAAAGATCAGGTAATACCTTCCGGGAGCGACATTATCAAAACGGTATCTGCCATCAGTTGCTGTCACAAAAATCTGCTGAATCAATCCCATCTCATTAATCAATCGAATGAAGACAGATGATACAGGAGGTTCTCCGCTCTGACGAATGCCATCACCATTTTCATCACTCCAAGCTATACCTTCAAGACTACTCTCTAGGCTACGTAGACCTAAGTCAATACTATCAATGGTAACTCCAGCAGGCACGGTAAAGACGTCTGTAACACCCTTGCCATTCTCTATTCTCAGGTCATTATCAGAACCACTCGATGCTGTGTCATCTGTAAGGGCGACACCATAGCCTTGAGCTATCTCAATGCCTACTTGATAATCGTCGGGAAAAACACTATCGAACCAGTACAAGCCGCGATCATCACTTTGCGTGGTATCAATATACTCTCCGTTGTATATCAAATACACTTGCTGGTCTGGCACTCCCGCGTCCACAATTGACTGTCGGCCGTTATTATCTATATCACGATACACATAGTCACCGACAGAAGACAGTGTCACCAGACCTATATCTAAATGCAGCATATCTATCCCAGACCCACTCGCAAAAGCGGGCAGTATCACCTGACTAGGCAGTTGAGGGTTTAGGCGACTGACAGTATCCTTCTGTACGGGAGTGGCATAGCGTGGAGGAATTTCGAATATCAATTGATAGGTCCCTTGCAACAGACTGTCAAAAGTATAGCTGCCCGAACTATCTGTGACGGCAGTGGCCAGTATCCCCCCTTGACTGTCTGCAAGTTGCACCGTAATCCCTGGTACACCGCTATCTCCTGGAGAGAAATCAAAGCTGTTGTCTTGATCCCAGAATACCAAGTTACCAAGTGTAGTCAATCCTGTATATCCCGCATCCACATCTGCAATTATGCTATCATTACGTACCGATATCATCCCTGTACTACCAAGGTCGAAGGTCTGGTCGACGTCACTGTCCAGCGTATCACTAAGACTCTGGTTAGGTAGTGTGAACGTATGGTCGGGAACGTCACCGAATACGACGAAGTAATCGCCGGACTCCACTTGCTCAAATTGATACCTACCGGCATCGTCAGTTACCGTTTGTGCAACAAAATCTCTATCTACCGTATAGAGCTGCACATCTACACCTCGTAGTGTCGGCTCTCCAAAGAAAACGCCATCATAGAGGGTATCCCGCCATGCAAGTCCCAATATAGTACCCCCTGTTTTCTGTATGGGCCTAAACCCTAGGTCTACTGTATCGACCGTATTACCACCGCCTACAAAAAACGGCGACGTAAACGCAAGGCCATTATCTATAAAGCTCAAGTCGGAGTCCAGTTCAGGGTTATTCACCATAGCAGCCAGCTCTGTGTCCGTTGGCATCACGGCAGCGAGCTGGTATGTACCCTCAAGGACTCGATCAAAAAGAAAGGAACCATCCAAATCGCTCTCGGTACTATCTACTAATTCAGAGAACTCATCTATTAGAAAGATAGTCACACCAGCAAGTGGTCCGTCGCTGCTGTCCTGCAAGCCAGAATCGTTGAGATCCATCCACACGTAATTACCAATAGATGCATAATTTACTAGTCCTAAATCGTAACTGCTATTTGTCTGGCCCGTTGGAGGCACTACAATGGCTAGTCGTCCATCTTGGTCAAAATCACTATCTAGCAAATCATTTGCGGCATCGGCGACAGTCACCTCTAGTCCTTGAGGTATATCCGCCAGCAAAATATACGGTCCCCCATAGACGCTATCAAACTGATAAAATCCTGTGTAATCGGTTGATGTGCTCATCAGCACGGTCTCGGTCGTGTCCATGAGATAAAGTCTAACCCCCTCAACACCTGCCTCACTAGGGTCTTGCAGCCCATTGGCATTAGAGTCTTCAAAGACAAAATCCCCGATCGCTGAAAAAGCAGCATATCCTGCATTTATCCCACTCAACGTATCGCCTGCTGTCAAGGTGACATAGTCGGTACTACCCACACCATTGGCTCCTGTGACATCACTATCAAACTGGGCCGGACCTGCACCGACCAAAGTAAAACCAGTGCGAGTTACTGGAGCAAACAGGACGTAATAATCACCAGCCACTAAGTCATCAAACTCAAAGACGCCTTCTTGTCCTGTCGTCGTCGTTTCGACCAGAGCACCTTGGTCATCATAAAGGGAGACATCAATACTCTCTAGGAGAGTTTCGCCATTGGAGTACCGACCATCGTAGTCGCTATCCATCCAAGCAATGCCTGTCAAATAGCTAGGTAACAGCCTAAAGCCGAGATCAATTGTGTCCATATGTTGACCTGGCGCCAGGTCAAATTGAAAAGTACTTGCCTGGCCTCCCGTAACCGAAATCAAATCTGAATCCATATCATTGCTACCACCTCTAAAGGTAATGGTCAACCCCTCAGGAAGATCAACGGCAACTTGGTAAACACCCTTTAGTAGCTGACCAAATCCAAAAAAGCCATTTTGGTCACTGATGGTCGTATCGATGGGCATGCCAGTACTATCTTGTAGGTATATCACTACGTCACCTAAGGGCAAATCAGTACTATCTTGACTACCAGAGCCATTACTGTCTAACCATACGAAATCACCTATCGTACCATATGGTGACAGTCCAGCATCTAGACCGCTATACACGGTTAACTCGTCTATCAAAAACCATTCGGTAGACCCCAGACCGTTACTTCCTGTAACATCGCTATCTAGTGAATCGACGGCTGCATCAGCCGCGCTGAAGCCATAGGTAAGGCCAGGGTCAAACTGCAAATGATATCGGCCCAAGTCAAAGCCCCTAAAAGCAAAAAATCCAGCGCTGTCCGTAGTCGTCGATAAGACCTCCGTAGATGTGGTATCCATCAACCTAACTGTCACTGACGGTAGGTCAAAAACCTCCAAACTATCTCGAACCCCATCGCAATTTCTATCCACAAATATCCTTCCTGTCAATACAGGCAAGTCTGAAAGTCCAGCATCAAGATAGATCCGCGACCCACCAGATAATAACCGTATTGTGTCAGATTGAATACGCTGGTTAACTTCGAGGAAATCATTATCAATGGTATCATCTTGACCTAGATTAGCCTCACTTACAACGAAGCCTTCTGGGGCACTCACCTTGACCAAATACTGTCCTGGGCTTAGGTCATTAAACTGATATTCTCCGTTAACATCTGTGATAGTAGAGTCTACGAAGCTAAGACCACGAAATAATCGCACCATAATACCAGGTAGTCGCTCATCTCCATGATCTTGAACTGCTGAATTATTAACATCATAGAAGACCGTACCGCTGATGCTAGCAAGTCGAAAAACTCCTGCATCTTGACTTGTCAGCTGTGCACCTGACAAAGTGGTAAAAGGGCCAATAGTCTTATCTGTACCTAGATCGCTGTCTAGCGCCTCGGGACCTGCATCGGCAAGTGTAGGGAAATAGTCATCGGGTGTATAAACGGCAACGCTGTAAGTACCTGGCAAGACACCTGAAAAAAGGTACATACCCTCTGTGTCTGTAATGGTACTATCAACTGTCTCACCTGCCAAGGTGTGGATAGCTACCGGTACATCGGCTAATCCAAGGTCACTCACCTCCTGTTGCCCATCACCATTGACATCCTCAAATACAAACCCCCCTATAGTGACTGGCTCTGTGAATGCGGCATCAGCTCTCAAGAAATTATTATCAGACGGTAGCGTAATCAAGTCCGTTGTCCTTGGTCCAAAAGCACCTGTGATGGCGTTATCACTACCTGGCTTTGAGGGTACTAAAGCTCCATTCGAAGCAAACTCTATATAATAAGCCCCAGACACCAGGTCATCAAACAGATACCTACCATTCTGATCGGTGATGGTTTCTGCCAGCTTTACTCCAGCAGCATCCCTGAGGAAGACAACTTGATCCGTGATTGGCTGATCACTAGCATCACGTTGACCATTGCCATCCTGGTCCAAAAATACTTGATCGCCAATAGAACTAGAGCCACATTCTTCCGCCAAAAAATCAAGGCAACAGCGTTTGGTAGTGCCATCGACCATCAATTGGTCAACGCATATCTCGTATACACCATCCTCAGCGTATGTCCGCTCGATATCGATCACATTGGGGTAAAAAAGCGCAGAAATATTGCGAAACCCCTCCGGAATATCCCACGCATAAGATCGTACATCCGAGCCACCAAAGGTAAAGAAGGTCAAGGTCTCGTCAGTACAAGTACTATACAATGGGCTGTAATTGATTTGGATAGATATGTCGTCAACATCTACTTCTACTGCTTCAGCACGACGATTTAACACTTGCATTGCCACCCCAAAGTCGCTACTATTGATTATTTCAGAGGTAAGGCTACCATCATTGTAAAACCTATATGTCCAGTTCTGTGGTGTGCTAGACCTCCACCCTGCACCGCGGGGCCTCTCGGTCGATCGCAAATTACCCGTCAGGTAGTTTTCATAGTCGTTTGTGAGTCTCAGCTGCGCTGTAGAAGCCATGCCTTCGCCTATAGCCCGACCCTTTACTGTGATTAGCACCTCCTCAATTATTGCACCCTGTGGAATCCGGAACCCAAACCCACTTGTCACTAAGGTCGTAGACCTCTGATACCTCCCAAGTCTATTAGACGCTGGACTAGTAAGAAGCTGGTCTTGCAAGGTCCATTCCGCTCGTGAAGCTGTAGAATACCACTGATCCCAATAGGAAGCGCTTCTTATTTGCGACTGGTCGGGCTCTACGGTGGCAGAGTATACACGGCAAGGGTCCATTTGTTGACCACTTATGGGGTGTATCAATAGCTGAAGCAAGATCAATAAACTAGCCTCCAACAAATATCTATTATTCCATATTCCCAATTGCATAAGGGTCCCCTTTTCTCCATTTATAATAAAGGTCTCAACTCGTCCTGCGCATCCTATCTAGCTACTTCTCAAATCCTGCTACTGTATGAATCTTCACACATAGGTCGTATCATCGTGTAAGCCTCCCGTCGCTCTGTCTTTCTAACTCTGCATTTAAACCTTGCCACCACTGCAGCCAGCAAGGCTAGATACCTGACTTCTAGTTCCCCTATTTGGCTATCACGATGCGTCGCACCACAGTCTTTCCGCTGGTATCAGTCAGTCTTACGAAATACAAACCAGCATCAAAACTAGATACGTCAATCGCGTGCTGGGCTGCGTTGGATAGTACTGTTTCTCCTGCTGTATTTAAGATAGACACTGTATTGACATCATTGGTCAAGTGCAATACATCGTAAGCTGGGTTAGGGTAGCAATACAGGTCGTCATCCGCAGCGGTCACTTCTCCAGCTTGTGTCGGGCTAGCGACTTCTACATTTATCACATCTCCTTCAGCTGTTAAGACCTGTAGTTGTATGGCATTCGGTTCTACTTGCCCTTTGTAGCTGATTTGATTCCCCCTATAATTAGCAATCTGATAGACTCTACCATTCTTACTACCTTGCGCTATAGGCTCAATATCAGCAATATCTATCTGCGTCCCCTCTGGGGCCGTAGTCAATAAGGCTTTAATTTCTACATCGTCAGGAAGGGTCACGTCGAATCCCTCTCCTGTATGACTTACCTCTCCATGCAATACACGGTTTTCTACTGACAAGCTAGCTATTGCTGAGCTGGCACTATGGTCTAGGTCTCCTATAACGTAGGCTCCGTAATCAAAGCTACCGTCATAATCGGTAAAGGAATAATACTCGCTAGTAACCGCTCCCTCGTGCATTAAGTCACTTGGCACCGTGTAGAGTCTACCTAGAGTCGGCCAAGTCTCTCCCCCCATCAGATGGTCTGCCATCAATTGCAGGTCGGCACCACTAATACGACCATCTTGATTCACGTCGGCAGCCATCTCATGATAGTAGTCATCAAAGCTAGCAAGTCCTAGTACTCTACTGTGTAACTTAATAAAGTCACCTAATGTCACTTCTTCTGGCAAGTGATAATTATTGTCATAAACTTGTAGCCACCTATCTGCATGTAACTCTAGGCCGCTTACATTAAAGAGGCCCTCTTCATCGGTATAGGCACTGCCTTGCATTTCCATGTCTGGGTCGAAAACCGCTACTTCTATACCAGGCACGGCCTGACCGTCAGGCAAAGAAACACTGCCTAATGCTGAGAAAGTAGGTCCACAGTTACCATTATCAAATGCTAACAAAAAGACGCTGCAGTAGTCGCTATTTCCAGCCTTATCGGTAGCATAAATTCTGTAGAATTGGACACCACGACTGCTGCAGTCAACCGTTCTTAGGGTATCGGTAAGGTCTTGAGAGAAGGAGAGTCGTATATCCTCACTAGCTGTGCAATTGTCAAAGGCTCCTCGATTAAACGAACTGGCCCTGACAGGCAACGCCATATCACTACCTCCAATAGTCGCGTGCTGCACCAAGATGCAGTATGGCGTTGGTGGCTTATTGTCAATCACTCTAATGGTCCCTGAAACTGAGCGAAAATTTCCACAACCATCTGTTACGGACCATTTGTACTTATACTCGCCTATGGGCAACGGATCGGCTAGTGTAACCGTCACCGTATCACCTGCAGGCGATGGTGCAATAAAACGATCTCCACTGAGCAGGTGACTGTATCTAGACTCAGGTTCTCCATCCCAATCTAAATCTATATAGAACTCGTACTTGAGCTCATCACTAGGACAGTCTGAATAGTCTACCGCTACATTACTTACCGTCACATCATTTGCAACACAATCATTATCAACTCCTACTTCGAAGTCGCCTCTGATCTGTAGTCGAGGTGCAGCACGCTGTACGACTTTTATGGTCTGCGTGCCAGTATATATACCACTTCCATCCCAATCTGGATCGGCCGGCTGATAGTCACACCAGTTGATGACTGTAAAGGTCCGTTCTACTTTCATACAGGCATTATTGACAACTGTAAATGGTACGTCGGTCACGCTAACAGCAAGCTGATCACAGATACCCCCCTGATAAGTGGCAGTTGTTGATGGTATATCATCTGGGCAGTCTACCGTAATATCATCAGGAAAGGATACGATGATCGGCTGATCCAAGTCCGTGATGGTAATCTTTTGTATGCAGCTAATTTCGTGCGAATCAAACTGATAATTATGATTGCTATCTTCGTACCATGTTCTAATGACGAATCCTACATTACAGCGGCTTAAGCTATCTGTGTTATCAACGTATCTTGCTACAGTGTAACCGTTGCCATAGGTAGTAGCCTTCCCCGTCATGTTGGTATCATCATATGGCATGTGACAGCTAATTGTGATATCTGGTGGACATAAGATGGATGCATTGAGGCAAAAGGCAACTAGTACTAGACAAAAAGAGGTTATTAGTCTTGGAGTTAAAGCCATCATATGTAGATTTATTATATTTGAAGTTTAAAAATACGAACTATCCTTTAAGTGAATAGGGTTTTCGACAGCCTTTAACTGTTGTTACTTCAACTACCATCCATGTACTACACCAAACTAAGCGATCCGACCTATCGCAATCGAGCACCTTTTAACCTCCTCATTATGAAAGGCATACCACTAATCGCCCTTTGCTTTTGCACATTCTTCACCAAGGCCCAGTGTGACTTTAGCGATCTCACAGCCGACCTTTCGGGATGCAATGCTGCAGGAGAATTTGATCTGCTTCTAAAGTTTTCTGATTCCGACATTGACACTAAAACCTATAATGTCCAAGGCAATGGGGTCAATCACGGCAACTTTTCCTACAACAATGGTATCCTAATCACTGGCCTAGCAGGTGACTGCATCACCGATCGTGAGCTTATTGTTCGTGATATCAACAACCCCACTTGTGGAGGGTCGATACAAATCGGTGAAGTGTGTTGCGGTCCTTGCGAGCTCAAAGCGCGAATCACCAATACCGTTGAATGTGGAGATGATGGCACTTATGACGTGACATTTGCGGTCGATGGTGCTCCTGTTAATTCCTCCTTTTACAGCGTTTCTCACAATGGTGTAAATGTTGGCTCCTTTGACTATGCAGATCCTGATGCTACCGCTACCATACAAGATGATGGTGCGGTCATGAGCACTTTCACTTTCTGTGACCGCGACAATCCTAGCTGTTGTGATACGATTAGTATCTTCAATCCATGCAACTGTGCCATTTTTGATATGCGATATGACATTATCAATTGTGACCCTCAAGACAGTACTTTTTCCGTCATATTCGATGCCGAATATCAGCAGACTTCAGATAGCCTTACTATCGGTGGCAATGCAACAAACTACGGCAGATTTGCCTACAGCCAATTCCCTATTGTGATCGGACCCATTGAATGGCAACCTATAGAATATAGCTTTACTATAGCCGACCTAAGTGATCTCTTCTGCTTTGACTTTGTGGAACCAGGAAGAATAGAGCTCTGCCCCGAACCCTGCGACTGGTCAAACACCTCATTGTCATACAGTTGCAACATGGAGGATGACCTAGACTTACTCGTTGGTATTAACAATCCAGGCATAGGCATCGCCGGGTACACCATGTCACTAAATGGCACTGTTTTAGACACGCTATATCAAGATACGGTGGATTATTCTATCACGGTACCCAATGGGTTTTGTGATTCATCGGCTAGCCTTACCCTGACAGACCTTTACTACAATTGCGATACCACCATCACTTTACAGGACACCTGCTGCAGTGTGCCATGCGAAATCAACTCTGTATCGACTTCCATCGACTGCGCTAGTGATATCTTGACAGTAGACCTCAATTCAGACGCAAGTGATGATCAGCAAGTGATTATTGTCATTTCTAGCAGCACCTTTGAAGATACCATCACCATGGCTCTAGTTCAAGACTTTCCTTACAATGTTGACATTGCTGACCTCCCCAATGGCTCCTACACGATCTTACTTGATGTTGGTAATAGTGAATGTTCAGCAAGTACCAATTTTGAAGTCGATTGCCCCTTCGCATGTGACTTTGGCCCGATCACAATCAATGATACAGGATGCAACGGCCTCGGTCAAGCTCTAGTGGAGATCAACTTTACGGCAACAGATATGCCTAGCAACAACTTTTTTGTCAATGACCTCGATGGCAACGTCTATGGTCCTTTTCAATACAATGCCGGACCCTACCTTCTTGAAGTCGACGAAAACTGCACCGGAGAGGCTATTTTTGATCTCGTAGACAGTAATGATCCGGCATGTACCGTCTCAGCATCCCTGCCGTCACCTCTTTGTTGCACTTGCGACATCACGATCACATCTCTAGAAGTTACTTCCTGCATGGACGGTCAAGTGGATGTACTACTAGAGATAGAAGCAAATCCTGCCGCCGCTAGCGAATTCACCCTTTCAGGTAATGGCAGCAACTACGGCACCTTCGCATACAGCGATGCTCCCGTGACGGTAAGCGTCGAGGGCGATTGTGAAACCATCTATGAATTTATCGCCACAGACCTAGCCGACAATAGCTGTACCGCTACAGCTAGTCTCGCAGAGCCCATCTGCTGTGACACCTTGGCCTGTGACATCGCCATCAATAATTTGGCCGTCGGCATGTGCAATGATGGAAGCGCCAACGTCGCTGTCACCATTGAGGCCAATGAGGTCGCCAGCGATTCCTTTATGCTGCAAGGTAATGGCAGCAACTACGGCACCTTCGCATACAGCGATACTCCCGTGACGGTCAACGTCGAGGGCGATTGTGAAACCATCTATGAATTTATCGCCACAGACCTAGCCGACAACAATTGTACCGCTACGGCTGGCCTAGTAGAGCCCATCTGCTGTGATACCTTGGCCTGTGACATCGCCATCAATAATCTGGCCGTCGGCATGTGCAATGATGGAA
>JAOXNT010069918.1:0-16556 GCA_028565815.1 Cletocamptus dominicanus | reverse complement strand
ATATTCTACAAGCGATTGCATACAACCGTCTATATCCATAGCCAGCCTCCTGGAATAGCATACAGCCCAAAAAATCAGAAAACCTACCGAAAATGGAATAAATCTTGCCGATAATCAAAAAAATCCCTTAAATTTGGGATTACTTAAGTATATATGCAACATGAAGCGAGGATGATTATGTCTCAATTTCGCTGTTGGCAGATTGCTTGAGACTGTTTATCTTTGCAGTAACCATACTCTGGAGAGTCTGAACTACTCTTCATTACAACATTAAAACATTAATTTATTAACCCTTATTAAACTTTAAAAAATGAAAAAAATGAAAAAACTCTTAACAGTATCGATGAGTTTGCTCCTCACCATAGGCCTCAGCACATCGCTTACAGGACAGCTGAAAGTCGTTAGCACTGGAGATGTGGGAATTGGCGAAAGCAATCCTCTTGTTCAATTACACTTAACTAAAGATGCATTTGACATTCCAGGTTTTGTTGTAGATGCGCAAACTGGCGGCACTACAGTAAATTTTATTAAGTCCTTATCCGGCCCGAACGGTTCTGGCTTATTCTTTGATAAAGCTAATTTTTTATCATTTTCACCTGCAGATGGTATTCTTGACGAAACCACAGACTTTCCAAACTCTTTAATTGTCCGACTTAATGGCGTAGGTGTAGGGGTTTCCAATCCCACTGAAAAGCTAGATGTAAATGGAAATATCAAAGTATCTGGTATGATTATAACGTCGGATAAACGTTTAAAAGAAAATGTCGAGCCCTACAATAAAGGGTTGGATGTGGTTATGAAATTAAATCCCATACGTTACAATTATAATAATGAGTTGAGGTCAATAGATAAGGATATGCATATTGGTTTATATGCACAAGAACTTCAGTCAGTTGCTCCCGAAATGGTTAAAAGTTTTGAACATATAGAAGTATCTTCTGATATGTCACAACGAGCAGAAGTACTTTCTAGACAAAAATATCTTGCTATTAAAGATAATGAAGTAAAGTATTTACTTCTTAATGCTATCAAAGAACAACAGGGCATAATAGAGGAATTAGTAGAAAAAGTTTCTAAATTAGAAAGTTTAGTTAATGAAATTGAAAAAGAAGCTCAACGAACTGAAGCCGTAATTAATGGTGTTTCAACGTCTAAACTTGGCCAAAATAGCCCTAACCCTCATAATGGTTTTACTCAGATATCTTATGTACTGGGTGAATCAAATAAAAATGCAATTATCAATGTTTTTGACACACGTGGTTTGAAAATCAAAACTATCGAACTCGATAGGTACAATAGGGAAGGAACTGTAGATCTAAAAACTACAAATCTAGCACCTGGAACTTATTTTTACAGTTTAATTGTAGATGATCAAATTATTGACACGAAAAAGATGCTGATAGCAAAGTAAATCGAGGATATATATCATGAGGATATATTAAAGGGTGCTTTTTTAGGCACCCTTTAATATTTAAATATAAGCTAATTGAATAATAACAAAATAAAACACCCAGACTTCCTGATAGTTGGAGCTGCTAAAAGTGGCACAACTGCATTATTTGAGATGTTAAAAACACATCCAAGCATTTATGTACCAAAGATTAAAGAAACATGTTTTTATTCTTTGTACAACAATCCAAATCAAAGCATTCAAAACTATGTTTTTAGAAAAAAACCTGAAGTGCTTTCCGACTATTTAAAATTATTCAACCAATGTAATACAAATCAAATTGCAGGCGAAGCATCACCATCGTATTTATACTATCATGATTTAACTATTAAGAATATAAAAAAACTACACCCCTGTCCTTCTAAACTAAAAATTATTATACTCTTAAGAGAGCCTATTGACAAAATACTGTCACACTACAGACATGTACGATTCCAGGATTTAGACCCTGAAAGACTTTCTTTAAAGGAAGCTATATTACGAGAAGACGAAAGAATTAAAAATAATGAACTATTGGCAGACTTATTCTATATTCAGAATACTAAATACAGCGAAGCTATAAAAGCGTACAAACAAAACTTTGATAAGGTTAAAGTATATCTATATGATGATTTTATTAAATCACAAGAAAATTTAATGCGTGATGTATCAAATTTCTTGAACATATCATTTGATGATTTCCAAAAATCGTCTTTTTACAAAAAGTACAACAAAACATCCAAAAAAATTATTCCTAAACTGGATATTTTAGTTGGCCCACAAGTAAAACTTCGCAAGTATCTCATGATGATTGCCCCGCAACTGGGTGATTTACTAAGCAATATACTATTTAGGGAATATTTTATGGAGGACAATCTAAGAACTAAACTAAAGGATGAATTTTTACCAGAAATTAACTCATTGGAAAATATTTTGAATAGAGACTTAACTAACTGGAAAAAGATATATGAAACCGAAATTGTATAATATCGATCGTATAGGAACAAATGAAATTGGATATTTATGTGTTCTTGAAGGGTCAAGAAATCTACCTTTCGAAATTAAAAGAGTATTTTGGATTAATAATACACCAGAGCATTTAATAAGAGGCCAGCATGCACATAAATATGTACATCAATTCTTAATAGCAGTAAATGGAGTTATAAATATTGATTTAATAGACCAGAATAAAATATGCTCTAGTTACTCCTTATCTTCACCGAGTATTGGTCTATATGTCCCGCCGTTTAACTGGGGTAGAATCAAATTTTTAAATAATGCAGTTTTACTATGCCTTGCTTCAGATTATTACGACGAGAATGATTATATTAGGAATTTTGATGAATTTATAAAGTATAAAAATGAAATTTAATAATCATAATGTTAACATACACAAAACTGCCCAACTTGGTAAAAACGTTAGAATAGGTGATAATACAGTGATTTATGCCAATGTAATAATTGAGGACAATGTAACAATAGGTAATAACTGTGTTCTGGGCGAACCCATTCATGATTACTATTTATCTGGCGGCTATAATAATCAAGTAACTACTATTGGCAAGGCTTCTCTTATTCGGAGTCATACTATCGTTTACTCAGGTAGCACAATTGGACCCAATTGTAATACTGGACATAGAGTAACAATAAGAGAGAACACTACGCTTGGTCAAAATTGCAGCATTGGTACTTTATGTGATATACAAGGATATAGTAAATTTGGTAATTATGTCAGGCTACATAGTAATGTTCACATCGGTCAAAATTCAATCATTGAAAACTTTGTATTCATTTATCCATACGTCATTCTCACTAATGATCCAACACCACCTTCCGATATATGTACTGGGGCACATATTAAGGAATACGCCCAAATTACTACTTTATCAGTAATCCTACCGGGTATTGAGATTGGCAGTCATGCTTTAGTTGGAGCTGGATCAGTAGTTACGAAGGATATACCTGACTATATGCTTGCCTTAGGGAATCCGGCAAGGATTATTAAAGATGTCCGTGAAATCAAAACAAAAGGACAGAAAGGCCACTATCCCTGGCCCTATAATTTTGAAAGAGGAATGCCTTGGGAAGGAATTGGCTTTGATAATTGGCGCAAAAATCAATCTTAGTATTTATGAAAATTCCCTTTTTAGATTTTAGTTACAGAAATGAAATAACGCAAGATGCTATATTTAGCCAGTTCAAAAAGGTCTGGCATAGTAAGTGGTATATACTCGGTCAAGAACTTGCCAATTTTGAATTGGAATATTCAGAATACATAGGAACCAAATACAGCATAGGAACATCTAATGGCTTAGACTCCATTCATTTATCACTGTTAAGCTTAGGCATAGGAAAAGGTGATGAAGTCATTATTCCTTCCAATACTTATATAGCAACAGCTTTAGCTGTGAGTTACACAGGCGCAATTCCAATATTTGTTGAGCCTGATAGTAATACATTTAATATCAACCCGGCATTAATAGAAAAGGCAATCACGTCGCGCACTAAATGTATTATTCCAGTGCACCTATATGGACAAGCTTGCAACATGAGCGCCATTATGGATATTGCAGATAAGCATAACCTCAATGTCATCGAAGATAACGCACAAGCTCAAGGGTCTAGTTGGCTTAATAAAAAAACTGGTTCATTCGGCCAAATAAACGCTGTAAGCTTCTATCCTGGAAAAAACCTTGGTGCACTTGGAGACGCTGGTGCAATTACTACAGATGATCCCGATTTATATACAAAGGTGCTTAAACTCAGAAACTACGGATCATCAATTAAGTACTATAACGACCTCGTCGGTTTCAATAATAGATTAGATGAAATACAAGCCGCCTTCCTAAGAGTATTTCTAAAAAGACTAAATGAATGGAATCAAATGAGATCCATGATAGCGAAGAAGTACGATAGTTTACTTTCGGATATGGAAAACATATCAATTCCGAAAAAGGATCCAAGAGCTAGTCACGTGTATCACCAATACGTAATTAAAACAAAAAATCGAAATCAACTTCAGATATATTTAAAAGAAAAAGGCATTTCAACTTTAATTCATTATCCAGTTCCTCCTCATCTTCAAAAATGCTATTCTAAGCTCAATCATTCAGAAGGAGATTTCCCTATTGCCGAAGAATTGGCTACTGTAATTCTTAGTTTGCCAATATATCCCGGCCTATCAGATAATTCCATTGATTATATATGTAATCAAATAAGAGCTTTTTATAAGAAATAATATATATTATTTGCTAAATCAAGCTTGAAACCTAAATCACTTAACATTAGCAAATGAATGTTCTACGCTCATTTTCAATCTATACTTCATTCTCTCTTGTTGAAAAAGCTATACCATTCATTATCATAACTCTCCTGACCTATTATCTTACACCAAGTGAAATAGGGATCCTAGCGAATGTGGATATCTCTATACAAATCTACATTATGTTAATTCTACTAAATGTTGATAAATCTCTATTTATAGAATACTTCAATCCTCAATATACTAATAAATACGCAACATATGTCTCCAATGCAATACTTTTAGTAGCATCTACAGCTGTTGCAATACTTCTTATTAACACTATTATTTATCAACCGGTAAGTCGTCTTATGGGCATACCTATTAAGTGGTTCATTATTCTACCTATTATAGCATTTGGCCGTGCTGTCTTTAATATATTACTTTCATTAATGCAAATGAGAAAAAAGCCTTATGAATATGGCTTTACCAGTGTCTCTTACATAATTCTAAATTTTATATTTGGAGTAGTACTCATATCTCAATATGAACTAAAAGTTGAAGGACTAATTATATCATACTTAGTTGCTTCATTATGTATACTTCTATTTGCTTTTAAATACATACGCAACAATTTTAAATTGAGGTTTAATCCTAACATGTCAATAATAAAATCAATCCTAATTATTGGAGCTCCCCTAATACCCATCCGAGCAATGCATCTTATTGTCAATACCTCAGACAGATTGTTTATCAGCACCTACGCTGGTCTTGAAGAACTTGGTGTATACCACATTGGCTATATGATCGGAAGCATAGTGTTCTTGTTCAACGCAATTTTTTCACGCGCATGGACACCTCATTTGTTCGAATATCTCAAAACCAAAACAGAGAATAGCGAGCATGAAATTGTCAAATACAGTATGTACTATTTAGTATTTATGGCAATCTTATTCTTAGCTGTTGTTCTATTTGGATCTCTATACTTCAAGACTTTTGCCCAAGATGAATATACTTCAGGCTTTAAGTTTACACCTCTAATAGCCTTAAGCTATTTTATTTATTGTGGATATCAGCTATACTCCCAGATACTTCTATTTTATAAGAAAACTAATATTCTATTCATTATTGCTTTATCAACTATAGTCATAAACATAACACTAAATCTACTTTTAATTCCTACTATGCATGCCTTGGGCGCAGCATATGCCACACTTCTTTCCTTTATTTTTCTTTCCACCGGAACTATTATTACAGGTCGTAAAATATATACCTACAAATGGAAATTAATTTTCAACAAATAAATACTTTAGTAAGTGTAGTGTATCCGACCGAGCAAGGTATCCGTCCGAGCAAGTACATATCAGAGGCTAGTCTGCTGTGTATCCGGGGAGCAAGGTGTGTAAATCTGACATTTTTGTATCGGCAATCTTGTTTAAGGTCTCTGTAAGCCATTCCATGGGGTTTACTTCCTGCTGTTTACAGCTTGCCATGAAAGAATACATCATGGCTATGCGCTGTGCCGCAGGATGTGATCCAGCAAATAGATAGTTTTTTCTACCCAGGGCCAAGGGACGTATCTGATTTTCTCCTGACTTCGCACATAAAAAAGCATATACATCACATAATCAGCGACTTAGGCTTTTAGTTAGGCACTACATATTTCTATTAAGTCTTGATTGTCAGAGCATTATGAATTCTTGAGTAGATAGGGGGTCAGCAACTCCGGAATATGCACTATTAAAGAAAAATTGTATTATTGTAAATCAAACTAATTTTGTCCGATCTATTAGGAGACTAAAACACAATCTACTCCATAATTAAAATTAAAGATGATGATTATAAACAATTCTTTTTCCAAATCACCAATGGTTTCTATACTATCTCTATGTTACAATCAGTCTGCATATTGTATCGAAACCATGGAGAGTATAAAATCTCAGACATACAAAAACTTTGAGTTAGTAATTGTAGATGATTGCTCTAAAGATGATACTGTGCAGGTATTATCAAGCTGGCTTGATAAAAATGCTGACTTTAATTATCATCTTATGACTAATAAGAAGAATATTGGTATTTGTGCATCGTTAAATCGTGCGCTTGAACAATGTAGTGGATCATACATATCAGTATTAGCATGTGATGATACAATAGAGCCTAAAAAGATTGAGATTCAACTCTCTTTCCTTCTCAATAATAATAAATATGGAGCAGTATATTCTGATGCCTACATAATGAACAGTAGAAGTCAATTAACAAGAAGCACGTGGATGAATATTGCTGGACTCGATAAACCTCAAGGACAAGTGTACAAGTTGCTTTTTAAAAGAAACTTCATTTTACCTCAAACTCTATTGATTCGCAAGGAAGTTTTTGATAAAATTGGTAATTATAATGAATCATTGACCTGTGAAGATTATGACTTCCATTTACGAATGTCCAAAGAGTTCCTCATAGGTTACAGTGATTATATATCCGTAAAATATAGAAAACACAGAAAAAATACATCTACTAATTCATTCACTGTACATGGCAGATCAATGTTAAAACTGCTATCTCAACATCTCAAATACGCCGAAGAATCTAAAGACACCCTAATTTCGAACATTGAGCTGAACCTATTAGGTATTCTAAGTCAGGATTTCCATCTTGGTCATACCCTCTATAATGAATATAAGGACAATATTGATTTTTCCCGAATAGTACATATAGCCGGAAATAGCAAATTTATTTCTAAAACTATATTCTACCTTCCTTTTAAGTACAGATACTATCTTTACCCTATAAGAACTTTAATTAGCAAACTCGTTAATAAAGGCTCAATTAATCAACCCTAAACTTACACCTTTTTAACTATCATAAAATACGCAAATGGATATCTACGTAATCCTGAATGCTTTAACTCAAGAATTTCAAAATGATCAAATATTTTTCTCAAAGAGTGTTCAGTAAACCGCCAGTAATCATTAGGCTCATCGTGTAATGGGTAGAAAGTTGGCACAAAAATCGCAGCTAAACCTCCTTTCTTAAGGGCATTGTGCAGATTAGAAACCCCTTTCTCAAAATCAAAGACATGCTCTAAAACATTCATACATAAAATAACATCAAATTCTTTTTCATAATCCATATTTACAACATCGACAACCTTATATCCAAAATCTGGATTAATATCTGATTGAATAAATTCATTCGAAGAATCAAAATATTTTTTTCCTGAGTAACTCTCCTTTCCATTAACTTTCTTTCCACTTCCAAGCTCTAGTATTCTTTTTGATTTTACACTACTAGAGAATTTTTTCAAACATTTATCATTAAATGATCGCGTCCTAAATATTATATGAGCCAAGATCCTATAAATACTCAACATATTAACATAAATAAATGGTTAATAAAAATAAAATATATAATTTATTTAGATAGCAACTTAGTTATCAGTGCATCATACTTTTTTGCAATAACATCCCAACCAAAATTTTCAGTCGAATAAACAAGTGCATTACTCACAATCTCACTTGTTTTATCTTCACTTATAAATACGCCAATTATCGCTTCGGCCAGCTCCTCACTTGACTCTTGTTTAACCACTATTCCTGTCACATCATTCTTAACTATATCTTTCATAGAATCAAAATCACTAGTAATAACTAATGTACCAGAAACTGCAGATTCAACAAATACTAGACCAAATCCTTCACTATCACCCGTCTTTGAAACAATACTTGGACCGACAAATACATCTGCAGTGGCATACCAAACAGGCAACTCATCGTGTGGAACGCTCCCTAAAAATTTTACATTTGATCTAAGTCCCAAATTATCCACTTGAGCTTCTAACTCCATCCTTAGCTCCCCGTCCCCAGCCAAAACTAAGCAGGCATCTTTATATTCATGCACTACGTCGACCATCGCTTCTATTAGAAACGAAATGCCTTTCTTTTCTGAAAATCTACCAACAAAAAGTATAATTTTATTAAAAGGATCTAAGGATGCTCTAATATCTTTACTGTATCGCGTTGGTGAAAATTTAGAAATATCTACACCCATTGGAAGTACTTTCATGTCTCCTTTCATACTAACCTTTAATTCTCGAACTGTATTAGCGATATGGGTGCTTACAACTGATAAAGCATCTAAATTCGAAATAACCCATTTTTTTACAAACCTAGCCAATCGTCCATTAAATGCAAATATATCACCTCCATGAATGGTCGCTAAGACTTTTAAATTTCTATTAAATATCTTAGTATATATCAATGCGCACAATCCTTGTGGAATTATCCAATGTGCGTGGAGGATGTCAAATTTATGTTCTTTATTTACCTTGTGAATAGCCCTTATTTGCCCGATAACGTAAATAGGTGCACACAATAAAAATAATAGCTTAGAAGAACCAAAAGCATTTAAAACACCATATTTAAAATACTTATTGAGAAAAGAAAAAGGAATAAAATCATAACGATGTACAAAAACACCTTCTATGCATTCGTCCTTCGCCATACCATCTATCTTGTGAGTTAGAACATAGACATCATAATACCTACTCATCACTTGGGCGTATTCAAGTATAAAGTTACCCTTTGTGCTTCCTTCATACCATGGGAAAGATGACGCAGTAATTAGCATTTTTTTATTTGACATCTCTTCTCTTTAACTTAATCAATATGTCTTCGATTAAAAACCTATTTCGCCCCATTAAATCACCAATAATTCCTAGCATTAAACAGTTGACTCCAATACTCATCATCATACCACCAATAATCAATGACTGTATCTTACCCGTATCTGCACTCACCAAAAAGTAATGATAAAGGAATCGTACAACTGGCACCATTCCAAGGACTATAAACAGAAAACCCGCACCAAAAAAGAGCCTCAGAGGCTTGTAAAAGGCAAAAGTTCTTAGTAGACCGATACCACTTTTGCGAATGTGCTGCCATATGTTCGTAAATAATCGTGAGGGTCTCGTTGGCCTATTTGTAGTTATGGGGATGGATACCGTTTTAATTCGTTTATTAGCTGCTTGTACAGTCGTATCCAGCACATAGGAAAACTGGTTCGTCACATTCAGTTGTAACATCGCCTCCCTGCTGTAAGCCCTAAATCCAGATACAGCGTCATCAACCATGATGCCTCCTGAGAGTATTTTGGTCATCCAAGTGCCAAGTTTTTGGAAGAACTTTTTCACTGGAGAAAAGTGCTTAATCTGTGACGTCTGGCGATCCCCCACTACCATATCCGCAGCGCCTTCAATTATTGGGCGTACCAACTCGGGTATATACCTGCCAGGATACTGATTATCTCCATCTGTATTGATGAGTATATCCGCACCTTGCTGCAAAGCATAGTCTAGACCTCTACGAAAGGTATTCCCCAAACCTTTGTTTCCTACATTTCTTAAAACATGATCCACACCCATCTTCTCAGCTAGCTCAGCTGTCCCGTCTGAGCTCCCATCATCTATAACCATCGTCTCGATACGATCAATACCATCTATCGCCTGAGGTAGCTCCTCGAGCACACTTGGAAGTGTCTCAGACTCATTGAGACAAGGTATTTGGATGATTAGTAGCTTCATAATTCTGCTTAACTAAAAATATATGCAGCCGGTTCGTGAATAAACAGCCCAAAGCATGCACTAAAGTAATCTTAATTTTCCTAATTCTTGATCAATGATAAACAAATACTCATTTTTGCAATTATCTATTCGTAGTGTATCACCACTATTGAAATTATTTAAATTTATAGTAGAAATATTCCTTCTTAATACCAAATTATTTGAATTAGTAGTAATGAGACCACGTTTTATATCTTCCGAGAACTTAAACCAAGCTTCATTCTTACTATTTACGCCCCATTTTAATAGTTTAACTTGACATAAAGAGTCAACTACCTCATACCGATTAAACTCACAGTTTAGACACAACTCATTCAGAACAAAACCGTAATACTTACTTCCTGATTTGTGATAAGAATCAAGAACAATCCGAAAGTCATAAATTGTGTCCTTTTCATTTTTCAACGGGACAAAGAATCTATTCAATCCATTATGTAATATACCCTCTAAATACAAGCTATCATTGACAAATATCTCGAAATCTCCAGTACCATCAAAATATCCCTGTGCTGTATTCGGAACATATAGACCAATATTCACACTATGACATTCCTTTCCTGATAGCCTAAAAAGACCTACAGGACAAAACCATCTTCCGTTCAACGAACCAGCTTGACCTTCATAACCTTGTAAGTTACTACTTCTATTAATACATGACAACATTTCAAAGTCATAGTCAAAGGGGTCAGTCCTTAGATCACCCAGTCTAATCAATTTAGCATTCGGAGTACGCTCATTTCCACGATAAGCAATAACCTCGTGGTCAAATATCTGAAGAAATTCATTAAACGCACCTGTTGCGATTGAATAAGAGTCCAGAATAACATATTTATTCTTTAAAGAAATTACCTCATCAATGTCATACTTAAAAACATCATCAAAATTGCCTTTTGTCATAAGAGCCAATTGAGGAGATTGCCGATAGCCATAGCCAAAGACGACACCATCCAATTGCGCTTGATTTAGCTCATTCACAAATTCACTCGATTCATTATGTATCCTTGGAATAAAAGAATAAGACTTAATATAGTGATTAACAGAAAAAACCACTGTTAAAATTATCAATAATAATATACTCCCCGCAAGTAAATCATAAAACCTGCGCCCAAATTCATTTTTATTTTTATCTAAGAATGATATGGTTGCAACCATATAATTGAAACCAAGACATAGGAATGCTGGTGCTATTCTTCTAAATTTACCTAAAGGTGCCATTTTAATATATGGTGTAATAAAATGCCACCAAATCATATAAATCAAAAAAACTGTAGTAGTAAAAAGTATAAAAATTCCAATTTTATTGCTCCAGTTTTTAACAAAGAGTGTAAGAGAAGTGACCAATCCAACGACAAAATACAAAAGCAGTAAATATAGTGGCATACCAGAATTATTGGCAGTCAATTCAAGTCTACGCCAGAAGGTCTTCCAAGGAGACATATCTTTAAATGGATCCTTCGACTCCCATGCCAACACTGCACTAACGCCAGCCTGGGCCTTGGTGCCTGAAATTTGACCAACCATCCAATCAACCCAGTCGCTGAACCCAAGAATAACAATTTGAAAAGCGAAATAAATTATTAATGCTATGCAAACACCAAAAAAGAAAAACAAAAGGAACTTAAATAGATTCCTCCTCGACACAACAGCCTTTAAGATCCAAACAGCAATAACTGCTGGAACTACAATTAATGCGACAGTTTTGGTTATGATAGCAAGACCAAGGCATAAACCAGATAAGAATAAAGACGGTTTATTATCTCTGGCAAGCAAATAAAGCGACAAAAAAACAAAAAAAAAGGCAATAAACTCCCCATATCCTCGGAGTGCTACGTTATAATAAATAGGCACTAATAAAGGGATAAGAGTAAAGAAACCTGAATATTGACGGAAGCCCAAGGTCTTACCATAAAAAAAGAAAAGAACTGAAAGGGCAATTACATATATAAAAGATGTTAAACCAAGTGAAAAGCTATTTATTCCAAATAAATAATAAAATAAAGAACTAGGAATCTGTAAAGTAAATCGAGTCTGAATTGGACGCGGAAAGAATTCATCATAGTAGAAAGAATAGTACTTACCATACAGCGCCAAGTTCTTTGCCGGAAGCAAATTCATTGCACCGTCCCAAGAAGGGCCCAATGTGATATAGTTCAGACCTATTATTGCTATTAAGGCAATACAAAGAATAAAAACTACTTTTGATAAAGTATTCCGATTCAAATTTAGTCTTTTAAAAAAATACAATACTGGCTTCAATTTAAAATTTTTGCTGACCCTTAATCATTGTCTATCTATTCAAAGAAACTTTCCTCGACTGATAGTCCATAATTAGCTCAGTGCTATACTCTTCTACATCACCCCTATTATCTTTTATAATAAGACTCAGCCTTTTTTGATTTCTAAGGTCTTTGGGTATAACAAAAGTAATAACTCCATTTGACTTAAAACTAGCTTTAGCAATTTTTCCATTTAAATATAGTTTACCACTCGCTGGGAAATTTTTGCCCTTCATCCAAACAAAACCCTTATTATTCATTCCAATTTTGGTAATCACGATATCTGCGTCCTTGGAATAATCAGAACTTTCCGGCAATTTTTCAGTATTCTTCTCTTCAAAATCCTCGATTCTGTCCTTTACCTCTTCAACACCACTGTCAGATTTCGGCTTACAGCCCAGTGTAAAAATGGACATCAACAAAAACAACAAAAAAATTCTACTCTTCATCATTATCTATTTTTAAAAATTTTCAAACTAAATTCATATAAATCCACGTCTGCCGCATTGTATTCTTTGATCTTACGCACAATCTCTTCACTTGGCAAAAGCGAAGGGTCTGATTTTTTGAATGTGTTCCGGACCGGAAATTCAATATCTCCACCAAAATTTACTACACCACAACTTTCCTCTAACCACCTCAAAGATTCCTCCATATGTTCAAGTATGCCAAAGCAGCCATACTCATGCTCTAAATTATGTTTCGCAATACGACCAATGTTTTCATGCCCTATGGCCTTGTATGCGGTGACATTACTTATGTAATTAACCTGTACATTTGCTAAAGATGATACTAGAAAATCAAGCTTATCCGGAGGCAAATCATTTATAGATACCCCTTTGCAATTATTATAGCCCAAGTGGTAATAAAAGAAATTATAATGTGACATAAAACGCTTCACCGGTTCCCGTAAGATCGTATAGAAGAATGGCTTGGGAATACTTAATTCGTATGTCTTTTGGACCTCAAACTTACAATGACATGCCACTACCTTAAGGTCCCTGCGCCGCAGCTCCATAATTTCATCCTGATTGAGCTGAGGTATATTTTTATTGTTTGCAAGGTTAAATATACCAGGAATATACATCTCTTCCTTCTGCACGCCACTCTGCTCAGCGCAATGACTTACATATTGACGAAAACTCGTGCCCCCACACTTTGGAATATGGGTAAATATAAAACTTTCAAATGTGCTGTTTTCTTTCATAGGACATTGTCACTTTCTATGGCATACTTTATCGTATATACTCGGCTGTTTTATTCAACTCTTCTATCGCAGCATTTAAACTATCAACTTCATCACCATGCTTTTCCAAAAACTTCTCAAAATTCTCCACTTGATACTTTTTGAAACCCTTATTCTCATCTGTTCCTGATGTTCCACCTTCATAATGAAAAATGATACTCTCTGGCACAACTACCGTCTGCAGATCATTTTTCCATGCAGTATAACAGTAATCGCTATCCTCACAATAGCATGGATGAAATCTTTCGTCAAAGACTCCTATCTTATCAATAGTATCCCTTTTGATATACATACTACATCCCGAGACGTAACCCACTCTTCGCATTTGCCTGTACTCTTCCTTAGCGGGGTCATCCCATTTACCTATATTTTTTCCCGTTCCATCCCCATAAAGTTCACTTCCAAATTCTTGTAATTTTCCATCGGGGTACAAGACTTTAGATCCTGAAATACCTATATCATCAGATGAATACGCTGCTCGGTGTAAATTTCTCAACCAATTTTCAGTCACCTGCGTATCATTGTTAAGCAGAACAACATCACTCTTGGAATATTTCCGCATGATGGCGTTATTTGGCTTCACAAATACATCATTATCCTCACTTAAAATGGGTTCGATTCTAGGATTTAGATCTGAGGCGGCACGCAAATAATCTTGAGTGCCATCTGTGCAACCATTGGAATGCACGGCGATTGTATAATGAGGATAATTCGTATTGCCTTCTATAGACTCAATACATTTCTGAACAAAATCCAATCGATTCCAAGTTACTATGCTTATTACGACGTGCGGAATTACACTGTCCAATATGGCTTGCTCAACCGTAGCTGGTGAAGTCAAACTCAAAAGTCTATCCTGTGCTTTATGCACCATTTCACCTAGATCAAATTCACCGTTCAATGCTCTAGAAACTAGACTAGCCAGCTCCTTAGGATCATCGGCAATTAAGCCTTCTTCGATGTTTCTCAAATTGATCCCTTCATTACCAATTCCATTAGTCGCCACAGGTACTCCATAAGCTATAGACTCACAGACCTTGCCCTTAATTCCAGCACCGATTAATAAAGGACATAAACTGATTGCTGTGCCAGCATATAGCTTCTCTAAATCTTCTTCCTCCACAAATCCCAGATACTCGATACCTTCACCAAGGGCCAACTCCTTTATTTCCTCCGGAGCATGACTACCCGCCAAAATAAGCTTGCTATCCGGGTGATCTTCACGGACCAGTGGAAGAATCTCTTGAACAATGTATTGTACTGCCGAAATATTTGGGTAATGCCTGAATCCACCTAGAAAAAGCAAATTCTTTTCCTGAGGAAACGTGTATTCTTCATTGTGAACATCATGCACATTACTTACCACAGCGACTTCTTTCTCAGGAAGTTCTTCAAGGATGGCCTTTCTATCTTCAGGAGTCACTGCCCATACAGAATCTGCCATGCGATAGGCTTCCAGTTCCTTATTCTTATTTATCTGTACTTGCCTCTTATTCAGACCTGTATATATACCGAGACCTCGCTCCTCCCTTACCCAATGAACGTCCACGGAATCTACAATGACCTTGACCTCAGGAAAATATTTTAATATATCTCTATAGTTTATAAAACAGTAATAAAAAGAGAACACAATAGCACGGATATTTATCAATCGCATTATTGTCTTTTGATCTCTCAACTGAGGCAGTATAATACAGCCCATCTCACTCAAGTGATGCACATACTTTTCAATCAGGAGTCCTTCAGAAAAGACATAAACATTAAAATGCTTACACAATATTTCAAGGATTCTATTTGCCCGTCTTCCTCCACTTGATTTATCATATTGCGGCAACTCTGGGAAGACTAAAAGTATTGAGTCCTTTTCAAAATCTGATTCAGAATCTTCAAACCTGGAATGCGACTTCTTGTCAACCACAAGTTTATCAACAAGCGCAGACAGATCTTGCTCCACTGAATCCCTAAATAATTCTGTCTTGGGTCTTAATTGGAACTTCTTCCCAGTAGCCAAGCAATATATATAACGAAATGGAGCGGTCATGTAAAATCCAAGCCTATAAGACATGGAGTTCTCAATCGTCTCAATTCTGTCTTGAAGATACTTTATGTTTTGTGAGTAGGTGAATTTTACCGCATCTCGCACACCATCAATAGATTTAGGCTCTACTCCCATTCCCAGATCCTTATCATCTTGCTTATAATTTTGTGTTTCCAAACTAATCAATTATAGCTTTGATTTAATCTCAAAGCATATGGCATTAACAAATCGCAATTAAGCTCATTCAAAGGTACTTTTTTTAATCATTCATCATTGCAGAAGATCTCTTATTTCCTTTAAAAAGCTCCATAAAACGCCCAATATCCTTCACTAAAAAGAAATGGGCTTCTCTGAATATCCTGTACCAGGGAATCACTGAATGCCCTTGATCATGAAACTTCCTTCTGCTCTCCAGAATATCTTTAAAGTGCTTCTGATAGACATCATACATAGCACCTGTGTTTGCTCTAAAAAAGCTCAGACGACCAAAAACTAAATGAATAGCTAGGGCCATAAAGTACTTGAAGACAAAAAAGGGAGCATTCATCAGCAAATAACTGAAGGGCATCAGCTTTAAATAACTATAAAATATATTTAACTGCACGCGACGCAAGTAGTCCGGCCCCATAATCCTCCCCACGCTCTGACTGATCTTATGATAGACTACTGCCCGGGGCGCGTACATGCAGGCATATCCGCAGAGCCTAGCGCG
>JAOXNT010068808.1:0-12940 GCA_028565815.1 Cletocamptus dominicanus | reverse complement strand
TTTTACCCAATAACACTTTTGTCAGTGAGATTTGGGGTTTGGGGGTGTTATTTTTAGTAGCACCCCCTTTTTTTTGTAACATCAAATAGTATAACATGTTTGGAGAAATATGTAGCACGGATATGATTAGGTTGTACATTAAAGATGAAGAGGTGTATGACCACTATTTCGATTTTGACTATTCCAGAAAATTGAGCTCTCCATACCGATATGACCCTTCACCTTCCTTGTCGTTCAAACAATTAGAAGACGGTACGGTCATGTGGAAAGATTTCGGAGACCCTGATCAGAAGTACTTCGACCCTCCAGGACTTGTAATGAAAATTTTTGAGGAGAGTTATCAAGAGGCTTGTCATAGAATTTGGTGCGACTTGGTTCTGAATAGAAATAAAGATTTCGAAGAGTTAGATGTTAGTAAGTTTCATAGTGGAGCATTTACCGGAGTAAGTAAATACTCCTTTGAGCCATTCGATGATGACAAATTTATAGGCAAGTATATGGAAGATTTGGCTCAAGATAGGGTAGAGGATATGCGTAAAGTAATGAAGATGGCAAAGGTTCGTCCAATTAAAACCGTATACTTTGATGGTCAACCTAAATGGGAGTGGTCTGATGATGATCCTATTTACCATTACACTATAGACGAGAATGAGAATACTTGGAAGATGTACCGGCCGCTAGATAAAAGCGAAAAGTCAGCAGACAAGTTTAGGGCAGAGAACATTTACGGAAAGTTGGAGTGCATGAGTCTAGCCAACCAGCAGTCAAAAGTTCTAATAGTCACAAAATCTACTAAGGATTGTTTGGTTCTAAAGATGATTGGTTACGATGCGGTCTGCCCGACCGGGGAAAGCTCGACAACTGGTCTGAAGAAGCACCTTGTAGATCTCTATGAGAATTATGATCACATCATGGTCCTTTATGACAATGACGAGCCAGGAAGAAAAGCTTCTAAGAAAGTGATGTCTATGTTCAGAAGGCTACTATCCGGATCATTTTACCTTTCGGAAGAGGAAGATGAGAAAGATTGTGCCGATTATGTGAACAAGTACGGATACGATAAACTTAAAATATTAGTAGACAAGTATGTGAACTACATAATAGAAAATCTGAAATCGAAGAATTAACCAATTTTGGAAACCAGTAGATAAATTTTGGTTAATAGAGGATAAAGGTGTATCTTGTCTTTTACCTCAAAAATCTAAATTATGGGAAAGACAGCAGACTACTATGCGAAAAATAGCGCTGCGAGGCGCAAAAAATACGCTTATGATAAGAAGTACAACAAGAAAAGAAAGAAGTACCGGGCGAAACTCGCTAGGAAAAGGTACCATGACGCAAAAAATGGTAACCCTAAAGCTAAAAAAGGATCCGGTTATGATTATGATCATGGATCAAAAAGATATGTAAAGGCGTCTACCAATAGAGGTAAGACGAGCGGAACCCCTGGGGATAAGAGAGCCAGAGGTAAGAAGAAAAAGAATAAAAAATCCTAAATAAACATTATATGAGCAAAACAAAAAAGAGGTACTCTATATTGCCGATAGAGCATCATGATTTATGGCAGATGTATAAAGATGCAAGACATCAGGTTTGGTACCCAGATGAGGTAGACATGAGTAAAGATCAATTTGATCAATTATCTGATCGTGAGAAGAGTGTACTAAAAACAGTTCTGGCCTTCTTTGCGGTATCAGATGGTGTAGTAAATGACAACATTGCTGAGACATTGTTACCTTTTGTTGAACAACCTGAGGCTGAATTTTTCTACCACTTGCAGATGATGGTGGAAGACATTCACAATGAAATGTATGGTCTGTTTATAGATAGATACATTGATGATGAGGATGAAAGAGAGGTGATGTTCAACCCTATCGAAAACATGAAGACGGTAGCTAAGAAGGCAGGATGGGCGACTAAATGGTTAGGTAGTCCTGATGAAGTAACGGCCGAGAAATTCTTACACAGATTGGTAGCCTTTGCTGTTGTTGAGGGTCTGTTTTTTAGCGGACTGTTTAGTGTAGTGTTCTACTTTAGAAACAATAAACACATTCCCGGCTTTGTACAAGGGAATGATTTTATCAATCGGGAAGAAAATTCACATTACGAATTTGCTGTTTATTACTACAACAACTATGTAAAAAATCCTTTAGATAAGGCAGTGGTTAAACAGATAATTATGGAAGCTTACCAGGTAGAGCAGACCTTCATGTCTGAATGCCTAGGGGAAGGGTTGCCCGGATTTTCACCACAGATGGGTTCTCAATATGTGAAGTTTGTAACAGACACACTGCTTGAAGATTTCGGACTAGAAAAAGAATTTAAGGTAGCAAATCCGTTACCGTGGATGTCTAGAATTGCACTAAAGAGTAAAAACAATTTCTTCGAAAAGAGGGGTGGTGAGTACACAAGGGCTGAGAGAAGTGATACTCTATTTTCTGACGAATTTTAATTGAAACCAAATGAATATAACAAAGCAAGACGGAAGTAAACAAACATTCTTACCAAATAAGATATACACAAGGATTAAAAGAGAAGCTAAAGGTCTAAATGTTGATATAGAAGAGGTATTTAAGGACTGCATTCAGGGTGTGGTTGATGGAATGACCACGAAGCAGGTTGATGAATTAATCGCAATTTCTTGTGCGAATAGAGTAGTTCAAGACCCGGACTATTCCAAATTGGCATCCAGGATAGTGTTGTCAAGGCAAGGAAAAATTATCGGGAGAGATCCGGCCGACACCGACTACCTTTACGACTTCTTCGGGATCAGCTCATTCTTACACAAATATAGTTTGCGTGACGATGATGGAAACCCTATAGAATTGCCTCACATGATGTACAAGAGGGTGGCCGACCACTTATGGGGTGAAGAGTACGAAATGTACAGAGATGAGCTGTATGATGCTCTGAGGTATCAAAAAATAAGCCTAGCTACACCCATTCTGATTAATTCTGGAACAGATAGGGGTTCTAAAATCTCTTGCGAAATCACAACACTTGAAGATGACAGTAAAGAGGGTATATTGAATACACTGAATATGATCTCAAAGGCATCTAGTGGTGGAGCCGGAATAGGGTTGCACATACACAACTTGAGATCAAAACAGACCATGGTTTCCTCCTTTAAAGGTAAAGCTGGAGGTGTTACTAGATTTGCGGATATGGTTCAAGGCCATATGAGATTTTTTAAACAAGGGAAGAGGTCTGGCGCCGCTGCTCTGTATCTAGGAGCTTGGCACTTAGACATTATGGATTTCTTAGATCTAAGGATACCAACAATGGATCCTTTGAGGGGAACTCCAGACCTATTTACATCTATATGTCTCCCTGACCTATTTTTCAAAAAGTTGATTAATGGGGATGACTCATGGTACCTATTCTGCCCACATCAAGTAAAATTGGCCGGACATAAGCCGTTACACGATTTCCATGGCGTTGATTTTGAAAAACAATACGATCTATTGGTGTCCGAAGGATTAGGCACTGAAATTAGCTTGAAGAACTTATGGTTCAAAATGTTAAGGTCTCAGTCCGAGGCCGGTGTTCCGTACATTTTCTTTTGGGATAATGCTAACAGAAATTACCAGCAAAGATATCTAGGTATATGTACCGGATCAAATTTATGCGTTACTGGAGATACTTTATTGCTTACAGACAAAGGCAATATCCCTATAAAAGAATTGGTAGGTGAAGAAGTTATGGTTTGGAACGGGCAAAGGTTCTCTGAATCACCTGTTTTTCAAACTTCCCCTATGGATGACATATATAGAGTTAACTTAAGTGATGGTACTTACTTAGATTGCACTGATGAGCATAAGTGGTACATACAGAACAACTATGGAAAAAAATCTGTAAAAACGCCTACCAAGGATTTAAAGATAGGGGATAAAATTGAAAAATTCAGGCTTCCAGTCATTCAAGGTGATGGGGAAATGAAATATGCCTATACCCACGGGTTTTATTGCGGGGATGGATACTTAGGTGACGAATCTAAAAATACTACACAATGTGTAGTTCTATATGGAGATAAAAAAGAACTTCTACCACATTTGGATATACGTAACAAACTGAAAGGTAATGAGCATGTTATGTATGAGATAGATGAACCTGCCTACCATGAGAGACCTAACGGTTCCATATATTGCAGTTTACCACAAGATATAAATAAATCTAAAACCTTTGTTCCTATAGAGTACAACATAGATACAAGAATATCTTGGTTAGCAGGGCTGTTAGATGCAGATGGTTGTATAGCATCAAGTAATGGTCACGAAACATTGCAGATAGGTTCTATAAATAAAGAGTTTTTACTAAAAGTTAAACAACTTATAAACTCCCTAGGAATTAATGCAAAAATTGTATCTAGAAAAGAGGCTGGATTCAGTAAACTTCCTAAGAATGATGGTACTGGGGATTATAAAGAATACCCTACAAGTAAAGTGTATGGCTTACTAGTTTCGGGAGGTGGTTTATGGAAACTATACAACGAATTTGGTATGAAAACTAATAGGCTTAAGTATGGTAATAAAAAACCACAAAGAAGTGCAGAAAGATTTGTTAAAGTAGAAAGTATAGAGTACTTGAACCAACAACCTACCTATTGTGTTAATGAACCAGAATTACATAAGGCTACCTTTAATAACATACTTACAGGTAATTGCAGTGAGTATTTAGGAAAGTCTGAGCCAGGAATGTCTTCTCAGTGTGACTTGGGTCTACTTAACATGGCAAATCTTTCCATGGAAGAGGTTCCGAAATATACACATATTCTTGTGAGAACTTTAAACAGAGTCATTGATAAGAATGTATGGTCACATGAGTGGGCGAAGAAAGGTGGAGAGTCACAAAGAACGATCGGTGTAGGTATCGCCGGGCTAGCGGACTATATCCATAAGAATAGGTCTGAATTTGTTGGAGAGGGTGCTTTAAAGTTAAACGATAGATTGTTTGAGATGATCTATGATAGCGCACTTCAAGCATCACATGAATATTCAATCACTCATGGAATTGTTTTTGATGGGTGGGAGGATTCTCCATACGCTAAGGGTGGGTATCAAGGGGATACTCATTTCGAAGATCTTAAGGTAGCAAATTCGCTACTAATCTCTCCAATGCCTTCAGCATCTACATCTGTTCTGTTAGGAGTTAATGAGTGCTTTGAGCCTTACTACTCAAATGTATATGTTCGGAAGGTGGATGTCGCCGAGTTCGTTGTTGTAAACAAGTGGTTGGTTGACGAGCTTAAAGAGTTGGAACTATGGAACCCGGAGATGAGAGATAAGATTCTAGCTCATGGTGGGTCTGTGCAAAATATTGACGAGATACCTGATGATATCAAATCGAGATACCGGACTGTATGGGAGTACTCGCAAAAAGATATGATTGACTTAGCTGCTGCTAGACAGAAATGGATTGATCAGTCTCAATCTTTCAATGTGTACTATAATGATCCTACATACGCTAAAATGGGAGCAACTATTAAGTACGCATGGGAGAAAGGATTGAAAACAATCTACTACTCTAGAACAGAGAACAGATCAGACCGTGCAAATAGGCTCTCCGGATTGAGTAAAAATTCAGAGAACAAGACATCTACAACTTACGATAACGGTTATGAGATTAGCTGTTTCGGGTGTAGTTCATAGTTGTCAAGTATTTTGTTCAATATACTTGACAATAAACCATAAAATTGTTAAAAAACACAAATAAAATGAAAATGTTAGAAACCTATAAGATAGTAAACGATAAGGAAGAGTTAGCTAGATTCATAGCTTGGCTGCCTAAATTGAAAGATAATGAGAAGTTCTATTTTAGCTTGTTTGCTCGAAAGAAGTACTCGCCCCACCTGATCGACACTAACGACAAGACCCAGCTCAAGAGGTTTACATCAGACAATAGTAGGATGATGATGAAGATTGAGCAGTTAGAGATACCTCTAGGTAGGTGGTACCTAAGGGATATGTCTGCGCCTCAAGACTCTTTGGTGCTGTACATGCACCCTAACCCAAGGAATATGCGTAAAGCGACCAAGGCTTTAGGTAAGAAATGTTGGGACCTTATGCAGGGTAGGAATTACAACATACACGCAGAGGCCCTAAACCAGATACAGAACTCTAAATCAAGGGCCGCATATGTGACATTTGATCTAGACTATAAAGACGTAGGTCTAGAGATAGACGATGTGAGAAGGATTGTCGGAAACGTCCTACCCGATCCTATCTCCTTTTATGTGATAGAGACGAGGGGAGGTTTCCATATACTCGTAAACCCAAAGAGGGCTTCGATTACTGCAAATACGACTTGGCATCCTAAACTAAAGGAAACCTTGGAAAGGCGATTCGGAAAAGGTACGGTCGATAAAATTGGGGACTTGATGAGTCCAGTACCCGGTACCGTGCAGGGTGGATTTGTACCTAGAATGAGATAATTAAAACAAAAAAAAATAAATAAAATGAAAAGACCAGAAGGAATGTCTTATGAGGAGTATAAAGAGCTCCGTAAGAAGAAAAAATTAGAGGCTAAAGAAAAGATGGCCGGGAAATGGAAGTATAATTTTCCAAACAGGACAATGATGAGGATATTGAGGAGACAAGGAATAACTGGTAAAGAGCTTAAATCAAGACAGGATCAATTACAACACATGAAGGCTCAGGGGTATAAGGCTCGCCGAGGTCCTGATGGGTTCGAATTTTTTAAGCCAGACGAAGAAGAATAATTGATATTAATGGGTGTTCGGAAACCCCGGACACCTTATTTAAGAAAATGGTCAAAAAACTTAAATAGTGGGAGACCTTGTTTAAAAATGCCAACACTAATTATAACAAAAGAACTTAATGTGGGAAATAACTAACAAATGGAAAAGGATTTATATCTCGTAAAATATAACACGCCGGGAACGCCGGCATTTGTGACGTATGTGTTGGGTGAATCTAGAATAGATGCTCAGCTTAAAATGGAATATGTGGTTAAGTTGTACAAGTTACCGTTCGTCTTTACAGTGTCGAAAGGTGTATCTTTAGAGGACCTTAAGGATGAAATACGAAACTATGAAACATCTCTAGAGATTATTCTTCAGAGCATATACGGCACTCCAGATGATTACCATATAAACCATTTCCTACTAGGAGAGTATGTTGAAGATTACGATTACCTCTCGGAGGTGTTGCCGCCGCCAGACGGTTATATTCAGGCAGCAATAGAATGGTTTAAGAAAAAGGAATATTACGAAATCAATGCAAAAATTAGAAAATATGAAGATAAAGAAAGGGGACATAGTGTTCCTAAAGGATGATGAATTAGAAACACCTCATGAAGTTTTGGCGGTGGGAAAATCTTCATTATTTTTGAGAAACGAATATGAGAATGTGCAATTTGTCACAACAACAGACAGCGTAATCGATCATGTTTCAATGGATGAGGAAGAATATGACCTAGGAGAGTATGAGAAAATGAACTTATTTCTATTCGATGTCGTTGAGGATATAGCAGATAGTAGCAAGTTGCTAGAAGATTTGAAAAATAATGGCGGTGAGGTGATAGTTCACTCATCAACACTAGAAGGAAACTTTACAATAATAGTCAGATATGAAAGAAATACCAATACCTAAAGTAGTCCACGAATTAAACGATCTTGTGGATAAGTATTCCAACAAAGGGGATAAATTGTCAGACCAACAACTAGGCGATATTCGTGCTGAAATATCCACTTGTGTTTTCCACATAACAAGGGTTGGGGGATTCTTAGATCAACTGCATAAGAGGGCAGCTCTTATGGAGATATGGGCCGAAAAGCAAAAAGCTACGGCGTATAGATTAAGTCTTGAGAATGAGAGTAAAGGGTCATCCACAAAAGCAGATAAGTTGTACCGGGAGGATAAGAAGTTCTTGGCGGCTTATCACTCATACCTAAAAGCCAAAAACACTAGAGACCTTGTTAGAGATAATATTAAAGCCGCAACCCAGGTACTAAACTCGATTGCGACCAAACTTCAATCTTAATCATTTTCGGCAGCGTTTCCGTAAACCGGAATCTGAGAGTTGGATATCTTAACTAGATCCCTCATATCTTGTTGGATTCGTTCCATAGGTATCCTAACTCTCTGTGCTCCATGCTCACTATGACCTCTGCTGAAAACTAAATCTCCTTCATCTTCATATATGGCCATGTTACTCTCGGCCATGAAATCAGTAATGTCATTCCAATTTTCAACATGTGCCATGCTTGTAGCATTGAGGTGTTCTCTGAATATTGATTTGAACACCTCCACTTTGGCCTCATCTGCAGCCTTCTTGCTTGCGGATGCCATTATCTCCCTAATGACAGCATAGTTTTGATCAGTAGTTCGGTTGTTCATTCTTCTTATGAAGTCACCATTAGTTTCACCATCGTTCAGTCGTATATAGTCTGAACCTATTTGTACAGTCTGACTCGTAACATCCTTTCTCATAAGATCGTCAATCAATCTAATGAAGGCTGGATCCTCTGTCATGCGAGCTCTGTGTTTTGCTGAAACCGCATACACTGTGTTCGTTATTACACTAGGTAAGTCGTACTCATAACCTTCCTTATCACTCCTTACCTTAGATGCCATTCCTGCACCGGAAGGTCTAGCGACCCGAGTATCCCTATCCAATACTTTGTATAAAGGAACGTCTGCCCTATTCTCATCAAAAGCGTCTCCGTACATTAATCGAATAATGCCTTTGAGCTCAGGAGAAATCTCATAATTTTGATATATAGGGTGACCATTTGGATCACGGATTTCCTCATCGAGAGATGGATCGAAGTATGGAGATCCTGTATAGAATCTATTCTTAATGAATGCAAAGGTGTCATCTCTGTTAGACTCATTTAAGCTTGTTCTACGAACATCACCTTTTATGGAACTTATAGACTTATAGACCTGTTTAGCGAGATTGGAAGATGCTAGCGATTGGGCCGGTTTCGTAAACTGTTCATAGAGTTTCATCATAGCAGCATCTCTCTCATAATCCTCCATATCCGACCCCATAAATATTGCCTGTGTTGCCTTAAATACTACTTCGGTGCTCTGATTAAAACCCTGACCAAATGTCAAACCTGCGTACATTCCAAGCACATCACCTAAACCTATGGAGGCGTTATCTAAATCTCTGTCTTTGATGTTATTCGATCCAAAAATTTCTTTATCGGTATTGATTCCCATCGGAGCCAATAATAGACCAGGAATGATGTTATTTGATAAATTGAGAAGGTTCTCATATTCACCAGTCTCTTCATTGAAGAATTGTAAACTGTTAGGTGAGTAATCTGTCAATCTAGCTAATTGTCCGTAAGTGGCACCCCCGCCAGAACCAGTCACCCTAAACCTTTTTCCAAAAACCTGGAAAGAGTTTTTGTATCTAGAAGGGTCGACCTGATCAGCCATTGCTAATTCTAAATCCTCATCATCATCTGGACCGGTCAACATTGCGCTAGCAACAGCTATTGTTAGACCTAAAGCTCCAAGAACTCTACGATACACTCTAAACTTGATTTCATTTTCACTGAGCTCAATTGTTTCGTATCTATTTTCCTGAGGAATCCATTGCTTAACTGTAGGAGTTGGAAGTTGTCTTCCTGTAGCAGCATAACTAGCTTCTTTTAGCGCACCTCTGATCATCCCAGCAGTAGAATCGTACACGATATTTACAATATGTCCCATCACATTAGCGAACGGTAGGAATGCTAATTTTGCTATAACTTTTGCGCCGAAAAAGGCTGATCGGGTGAAAGGGTTTGGTGTTTCAGAATCTTCTTGACTTAGTATTCTGTTTAATTGCGAAATGAGTTGTCCAGTTTTTCCTGCTGGCAGGCCAGTGAGTGTTTGGTTATTGGCTTGCCTTTTTGCTGCCTCAACCACATACTCATTGGCATATTCAGTTGTCATTTCTAACTTCCTACGTCTTCTGTACTTCTTAGCAAACTTATTGAGTTGTTGTGCGTTGGGTCTAACCCCCTCATTTTCAAACATTTCATCTGCGTACTTTTCAAGTGCGTACATTAGATCGTTATCGATTACTTGCTCAAGATCTCTCTTAGATTGAGGATCAGCTCCCAGTAACTCGTCAAGCTTATCGAAAAATTGATCATTGTCATAGTTCGTGCTATCTTCCTCTAACATCATGGCAGCGTTCCTAATCATGGACTGTCTCTCAATATTGTCTTTTAACATGTAGTCAAGAACAAGTATAGTTTTAGAGAACATTATGGGGGAAACAGCCGCCACAGTTACTCCGGCAGCGATAGTAGCCACCCCACCACCGAGAGCGATACCTAAACCTGTAAGGAAGAAAGGCATAAGTGCTGTAGATGCACGTATAACTCTTCTACCATTGATATTAGCAACCTTCCTGTTAGCAAATTCGGATCCAAGATCGTCAGAGTAGATGGATTCGACCAACATTTTTGCTCCTTTCATGACATCCTGCGGCGTTCCTTTGAACATTGTTTTGACCGCATCCAATCTTTCTTTAAATTGAGTGTTGATTAGATCTGTAACAATATTGTATCCTGCAAACTGGCTAGGATCTCTCTCAACCTCTAAAGATTTCAGATCGGCAAGATCACCGGTATATATTTCACCAATCCGCTCAATCTTGGCAGAGTTCATGAAATCTTGGAACTGAAATTGTATGGACTTCTTAATCAGTTTCAATCTCCTGGCGCTCATCTTAGGGTTGGTGACAGCATTTCTTAGAATATAAGATAAGTCTCCACCTGCCTGCATTAACCGAAGAGTTGTTGAATAACTAAGTGTACCAAATAGTACATTGAACATTGTTGACATCCCGGACAGAACATGACCATAGAATATCTCATTCACAACGCTATCGGTGAGTTCAACAGTACCAGCTTCCTCTCTTCTTATGATTCTTTTCGCTCTCTCAAATATCTTATTCTTCTCGAAGGTGGTATTCGCTCGGATGTAATCTTCATTTAATTTTCTGAGCTGGGCAATAACCGGTGTCGGTAAAGGATTATCCATCCCAAAAGCCTCAGGCATAGTAGCTGCCAACATTTGATCATCGAGTATACCCTCTGCTGCAAGTTGCATCAACTTCTCAACATCGGTACCATGCATCATCTTCTTATGCTTCTTGAGGGTATCTAGACGTTGTTCAGTCTTGATGGTGGCTGCTATATAATCATCCACATCCTTTTCTATCTCAAGAGCTACATCTTCGGGAAGACCCATTTGATATATGAGCCTCATGGCTAGGTTTGCTCTATTCATTGCAGCCTTAGGGTTTGAGAAGTAGTCAGCAAGAGTGTCCCTAACCTCTCTAGCAACAATGCTACTAATTGCTTCTAAGGAGCCGCTCGTATCTCTAAAGTCGGCATCATTCATTGTGAGCTTACCCATAAGAGCATAAGCTTTTGCTCTAGCTCTTTTTAATTGTGATTTCTTAACGGGATCTTTTCTAGTACTCTCATGTAATAAACTATTGCTCATTGCGGAAGCCGCCCCTTCCAATAATGTTGGCAATTTACTAGCGTCCGTATTTATCTCATTAAGTACAGTTCTTGCTGCCCTGCCAATGGGGATAGGTTTGTCATTGTAATCTGTGAGGTACCCGTTTATTTGTAACATCTCTCTGACCGTATACATCACAGGAGACCGTCTGGTAGCTGGTCGGCCGGCAGCAATGTCTTGTAGTGCATTCTTCAGAGTGCTCAATGCATGTTCCTTTGAGTACTGAACAGCGTTCTGATTAAGAGTGTCAGTCATCTTCCAGTGCTTTTTCGTAGCCTGTGGTCCGAATGACTGCTCGAACATGAATTTTGCATGAATGGTGTTACCTCTGGCTAAACGAACATAAGCATCAAGTATCTTATTGATTTGTTGTTGTGAAAGATTGTCGAGGTTGACTCCTTGGTTATTGGTTTGACCTTTAGACCTCTGAACACCACCCATATTGATGATGTCGTCAGTGTTAATGCCCATCTCATTGAGAATGCGTAGAGCACTAGCCATGACAGTACTTCTAACCTCAGCTCCTTCTAAAGAACTCACCCCTGAACCTTCCTTGTCTAGGAGTCTTAACTTGGTAAAAAGCCCTTTAATTTGAGAATCATTGTATTTATTGGTTATAGACTGAACCTCTTCTTTAGTCAACTTCAGCGCCTTGATTATAGATTCTTTGGCTTTTTGACCTATAGGTGTCGTCTTGGAGTTATTCCTAGCCCTAACCATTGCCTCTATGCCACCAAATAACTGGTTATTTCCATCTTGCAGATACCTACCCATCCTACCCCAGGATGTTCGCATCTGATCTAATCTATCGGCAGCGACCATTGCTACATCATTGTCAATGTATCTTTCGAAGTTTGCTAGTAGTGTAGATAACATGTAGAATTGAACCTCCATTGGTAAAGCTGCAGATAATAAATCTTTGGCCATTTCGGTATGGGTCAACCGGCGGCGAGTACCATCCTCAAACTTTTCTACCCTAGCTAAGTATGCATAGTACATCTCCTTCATCATGCTGTCAGGAAGAATGTCTCGCATTTTTCCACTCAAGTATGCTTTAAGTTTTCTAGCCTTTCTGCCGTCTTGACCTAGAGGACCTTTCATCACTCTATCAATAAAGCTACTTCTAGTAAAAAAGCTGCCAGGACCTGTATATGGAGACGTAATATCACTTATCTCAACATCATACATCTCCTTGATAATCCTCTTAACATCTTTAGAACTAAGGTTGAAAGCTTTAGCGGTTCTCATCAAAGTTGATGTAGGGTTGCCGTCCTTATCTACTAAAGATCCTTCATATTCAGCCATCAAGTTGATGATCTGATCATTCAGGTTGCTGGTTGAGGAGAATCTAGGTTGAGCATTATTCACAGCTTCGGTTCTTAAAGATTCACCACGGGTTACAGCCTTAACCAAACCGTTCAAAAACAGTGCAGAATCTGTAC
>JAOXNT010067698.1:0-16578 GCA_028565815.1 Cletocamptus dominicanus | reverse complement strand
ACGAAAGCCCTGGTAGATCGCAAGATCTACCAGGGCTTCTTCGCGTCACCGCCCGCGTATCAGAAGGTTTCTCTAACGAGATGCGTTGATGGGCCGCATCGGCCGAAAGCCGCACATCGTCCCAATGGACCTCGGTCCCGAGCTCGCAGTTGACTGCAACCGCCTGGAGCATTTTGTGGAGGGGAAGCAGCCCGATCACAGTTCCGCCTCGGCTGAAGTGGTGACGCTCTGACCCGCCGGCGATGGCGGTCGGAGCTACCCGTCAGAAACGAAACGATCGTTGCATCGATGAGGTGTACCGACGAGCGCCGCCAGTTCGCGAACATGATGCTTCGTGGTTCCTGAACTCGACGCCAACCGGGCCCGGAAGTGGGCGGCTGATCGGGCGCCTGCTGACTTGAGCGACGAGATGTGCGTCGAGGTCGACGAGACGCCCCGAGGACTGACCATCTTCGACTGCCGACCGCCTTGGAGCGACCTCGTCGGCGACGAATGGACCAGAGCGCCGATCGCCCGTCTCGCCTACTCCAAGCAGGAGGGGCAGTGGACCCTCTACTACGCCGACTCGAACGACCGGTTCCATCGGTACTGGGACCGTGGACCCAGTCGGCACGTCACCGAGCTGCTCGAGGAGATCGACGCCGACCCGACGTGCATCTTCTGGGGCTGACCGGCCTGATCAGCCGGTCGCGTTGGCTGCGGCATCAACGGCCTCCATGACCGCGTTGAAGAGCCTCGACGTGACCTGTTCGTACTCGTGCTGAGCATCGTCGCCGATGAAGCCGAGATCGTTCCATGAACCCATCCCACCAAACACCCAGGCCTTGACCGCGCAGGACGTCAGCTGGGAGTGGGCGAGCCCGCGGTCCGGGAGAAGGTCGGCGTAGTAGGGCGTCACTGGGGTCGGGGAGCTGAGCAAGGCGAGGGCCTCCTCGAACCACGCGACCCATTGCCCGGTGTCGTGACTGCTGGCGAATCGGTGAATGGCCTGCAACGCTTCGCCCAGATCGGTTGCAGCGGCGGTGATCGTCGGGTGTTGGAGCGTGGGTCGGGCGATGTCGCCGACGTTCTCGTAGGTCACCACCCAGATCCTGTTGTCGGCAGGCCGCTCCCCGGCCGCAACTGACCACGAGGCGCGCCAGATCGACGCCCCGTCTGCACGCGCAGCGACAATCGGTGTGCTAGCTCCGTTGGCGAAAGCTGCGCTGAGATGACCGGCGAGGCCATCGTTGCCCCGCCGAATGAGCTGGCCGAGGGCGTCGAGTTCGAGCCGCTCGACTCCACTGGACTTCAGCTCCTCGATCCAGGCCGACGCGCTCGTCGTCGGTCTCGCGGTGCGGAATCGGCGTTGACGCACCGGGCTGAAGGTCACCGAGTGGACGAACCGAAGCGTGTCGTGGTCGGCGAAGTCCGGATGGGCTCGGCCGGCCAAAGCCTCGTTCCCCCAGGCAACGAGGGCCATCCGTTGAGCCAGCTCCCCGTTCATCTGAGCGAATCCTCCATACGAGCAGGGTACGAACACCCGCTGCACGCGCGATGTCCACGACGATCAGTGCTCACGTCGACAATCTCGCGAGTCATCGAGCCTGGGCGATCGCGTCGGCGAGGTCGTGGGCAAGGGACGTGAGAGACGCGGTGAGTACCTCGGTGTCGACGCCTGCGCCGGCCGCTCGTTGTGCCATCCCCACTGCCGCGGATGTCGGCTCCCCGAAGAGGGGAATGAGACGGCTGACGGCCTCCGCTGTCACCTCGCCGCTGAGCTCGTGGGCGCGCAGGATCAGCAGCCTCTGAGCGAGCTGCTCGGTCTCGGTCGCTTGGAGGAGACGAAGGACGTCGAGCGCATCCTTGTCGCGCACCCGGTCGTCATTCTCGACGCGTTCAGCGATCTTGTGGATCTTGGCGACGAGCAGCGCACCGGGGCCGGCGACGAGCATCGTGACCGTGCGAGCGTCGGTGGTATCGAGCGCCGAGATCACCATCGTGTCGCGGTCGACGAGCGCTGCCTCGAGCCCGCGGGCGCGCCGAGCGGCTCGCTTCCCGTGAGGTCCGAGGCGGGCGCCTCGGCTGCCCGGCCCCGCGAGCGCCTCGGGGACCATGATGTCGACGTACACGCCGTCGGGGCTCAGCCAGCCACCTGGGTGTTCGCGCCGGGTGAAGCCGCGGCGCGTCAGGAGCTCACCGATCAACGGTGAGTCGGCGATGTCGGAGGGCGCGACGGCGAAGTCGGCGTCGGTCGTGTATTCGGCGACTGCCAGGTCTGCGTCGCCGGCGTGGAGGTAGAGCGCCTGCGCGCCGACGAGCACGATCGCATCGAGGTGCTCTTCGAGGGCTTCGGTCGCGTCAAGCAGCGCGGCCCGTGCGCGCACGTAAAGCGGGTCAGGATTGCCACTCACGTTGGTTCCTTGCCATCCAGTCGAGGAAGTCCTCACCCTGGGTCGGCTCGCGCCCCGGGCCGGTGAGGAGGTCGACGGCGAGTTGGCTCGCGCCGACGCAGCGCAGTCCATCGCGCTCTGACATCCGGTCGAAGACCACCCGGTCGTAGGGCTCGAGGAGGACGACGTTGGCTCCCGTGTCGGCGGGCCTGAGCTTCAGTTGCTCGGCCGCCTTGACGACGTCCTCGACGTAGAGCGCAGCGACTCGGGCCGGTGCGATCGGCTCGAACTGCTGCGCAGCGAACGCCCCGGTTGCCGCGTACCTCACCCTGGAGGTCCGAAGGGTCTTGGAGAGTGAGGGCAGTCCGCGCGGCTCAAGGAACGTCGACGCGACGTTCGTCTCCATCTGGGCGTAGTCCTGTGCCCATCGGCGAATCACGCCGGCCCAGTCGACGGACAGCACAGCACCCCTCGGCTCGCGGCTTACCAAGTTGTCCCGGTCGAGTAGGTCCAGCACACGTGAGATCGTCGCCGGCGAAGCCCCGGTGCGAGCAGCGAGTTCTCGCACGCCGAATGGTGGAGTGGTGTCGACGATCGCCCGGACGGCGCGTCCAGCTCCCCGACCCTTCAGCGACTGGAGCTCGCCGCTCTGTGGCCATGGGTCCCGGCTGGCGCCGACGGTCGAGACGTAGAGCCCAGGCCGCTGGGACTGAAGCTTCACGTTGCCCGTGGTATCGACGTAGCTCACCCCGAACTCGTCGGCCAACTCCCTCGTGCGTGGCGAGAGGAAGGCTGACGCCACCACGGGAACGCCACCGGCGACCGCATTGGCAGAGGCGGTGACTTGCTCGGCGACGCTCGGCAGGTCGCGTGGCTCGATCGAGCGCTTGATCTCGATGACCAGAACGGCGGCGTCGTCAGCCGGCGTCGCAAGCTTGACGAGGAGGTCGACCACGAACCGCCCGATCTTCTGCTCCCGTTGCGCGCGAAGCTTCCAGTCCGGCGGCAAGCAGCCGTCGAGCACGCGCTCGATCTCACGACTGATCCGTGCTTCGGTGGGAGGGCGGTTGGTCATGCTGGCTTCTCGCGTCGTTTCAGCAATCATACTGTTTCAGTAGAAGTGAAACAAGGCCAATTGCGGAACACCTCTAACGGAACTCCTAACGGACGCAGCGGTCACAGCGAGTGACGCGGTCACGGTTGTCGTGCCTTGGCCACCGTTCGCGCCCGCGTCCGTGAAGCGGCGAGCTCGGGCGAGCGGATGGAGATCGAGGAACACACGTCCGTCGGGCGGCGCCATCTCGCCGCCGGTTCGCCGAACGCGTGAGGATCGGCCCGGCAGGCACGGGCCGATCCTCACGCGATGGGGCTCAAGTGCGCGTCAGGTGTCGTGGGGGACGACGACGCGGCCGGCGACGTCGCTGATCCGGGGGTAGATCAGCCGGATGAGGGCGGCTCCGATCGCGACCGCGGCGAGCTGGGCCGCGACGAATCCGGGCGCCGACGCTGGCTCGATGCCGGCGAAGGTGTCGGAGAACATCCGGGCGATCGTGACGGCCGGGTTGGCGAAGCTGGTGGACGACGTGAAGTAGTAGGCGCCGGCGATGTACCCGCCGACCGAGAACGCCGCGACCGAGGGCCGGCCCGAGCGCACGACACCGAAGATCACCAACAACAACCCGACGGTCGCCACGACCTCGGCGAACACGAGGTGTCCAGCGGAGCGGTCTTTCGTCGACCAGTCGACCGCAGCGAGGTCGAACATCAGGTTGGCGCCGATCACCCCGACGACCCCGCCGGTGATCTGCGCCACGATGTACGCCGCGGCGGTGGGCGTGTCGATCCCGCCGAAGACCCGATCGGTGAGCGTCACGGCGGGGTTGAAGTGGGCGCCCGACGCTGGCCCCAGCGCGAGGATCAACGCCGTCAGCACGCCAGCGGTGGCGAACGCGTTCTGCAGCAGCTGCAGGCCGACGTCGTCGGTGAGGTTCTCGGCCATGATGCCCGAGCCGATCACGGCCGCGAGCAGAAACGCGGTCCCGACGAACTCGGCGGTGAGCGCCGACCAGTCCGGCCGCCACCCGCCCGCCGGTCGCCCCGGCGAGCGGGGGTCGGTGTCGGTCATGCCGGTGCGAGTTCGAGTCCGGCCAGGAGCGCCTCGACCCGGCCTCGGATCTCGTCGCGGATCCCGCGGACGACCTCGATCGGTTGGTCGGAGGGGTCGGTGAGGGGCCAGTCTTCGTACCGTTTGCCGGGGAAGATCGGGCAGGCGTCCCCGCATCCCATCGACACGATGACGTCGGCGGCTCGGGCGATCTCGTCGGTCCACGGCTGGGGGTGTTCACCGGCGATGTCGATGCCGACTTCGGCCATGGCGGCGATGGCGGCCTTGTTGGTCTCGGTGCCGGGGTCGGTGCCGCCTGAGAACACGTCGACGGTGTCGCCGGCCAGGTGGCGCAGCCAACCGGCGGCCATCTGTGAGCGCCCCGCGTTGTGCACGCACAGGAACAGCACCGCGGGCTTGTCCGGCGTGCCGACCTCGAGGCGGGCCAGTGCGCGGAGGCGGTCGCGGGTGAAGCGCTCGACCAGCACGGGGAGCCAGTTTGCGAACCGGGCTCGCGACTCGAGCTTGGCCTGGGAGTCGATGATGTAGCGCTCGATGGTCTCGGCGTTGAACGTGCCGGCGAATTCGTCTTCGAGGTGACGGGCCGACTGGCGGATCAGCAGGATCTGTTCGGTGGTCAGGTCCAATGCGGGTTGGTCGTCGTGGTCGTCGTTCATGATGGTGGGCCTTTCAGGTGAGGGTGGTGAGTCGCGTGTCGAGGGTGGCGATGACGGCGTCGAAGGCGGTGTCGGTGCCGGCTTCGACCGGGTCGGGGATCGACCAGTGCCACCAGTTCGCGCCCGGCTGAAGCTCCTCGCGGGCCCGGTCGCACACGGTGACGACGACATCGGCGGTCTCGTGGGGTGCGAGGAGCCGGGGGGTGGCGTCGGCGAGGTCGATGTGGGCGCGTCGGGCCGCGGCGACCGCACCGGGGTGCACCCGCTCGGCGGGGTGGGTGCCGGCCGAGTCGGCGGGGCGGCCGGTGCGGGCCCGATACAGCCCGGCGGCGAGCTGCGAGCGGGCCGAGTTGTGGGAGCACACGAACAGCACCGACCCCGCGACCCGTGCCGTCGCGATCCCGAGCCCTGAGAGCGGCTCGGGGACGAGGCGGACGTAGCGCCGACGCCGGTCGCCCGACGAGGTGAACCGTTCGATCAGCTCGGCGTCTTCGAGCACGTCGAGGTGATGTGCCAGCAGGTTCGATGCCAGCCCGAAGGCCTCGGCGAGTTCGCTCGGCGAGCGATCCGAGACCGCCAACTCCTCGACGATCCCCAGCCGAACCTGGTCCCCCAGCGCCGCATGCAGCCGGGCCCGTCGAGCACGTTCCTCTGTCACGTCGCCCACCATATCGTTCAAGATTAGTTGAGTCAAGGAAAATCGAGCAAGTATCGGTCATCGCGTGAGGATCGGCCCGGCTCTGGCGGGCCGATCCTCACGCGATCGGGTCTGGCAGTGAGGCGATGGGTGGACGTGTTGTCGTTCGTACGATGTACGAGTAGAGTGAGCCGTACTAAGTACGATCCGGGGATAGTCCAGAAGGCACCATCCAGAAGGAACAGAGATGACACCAACACGCTCGCTCCACCCACCAGCACGGGCCCTGCAGGTCCACGCGATGGTCTTCGCCCTCGGCGTGACGGTCATCGTGCTGGTCAACCTCCTCACCAACCTGCAAGCTGGCATCGTCGGGGACTGGTCCGCGTGGTGGTCGCTGTGGGCCGTCGTCGGTTGGGGTACCGGTCTCGGCGTCCATGCTGTCGGCGTCCATGCTGTCGTCGTGCTGGCCGATGGCCAGCGTCAGGCCGGACGGTGATCATCGCGCTCGACCGCCGATCGAACGCGTGAGGATGGGCCCGCCAGAACCGGGCCGATCCTCACGCGTTCTTCATGGGGTGGGGGGTTTCGGCGCGGCGGCGCGGGCTTCGAGGGCGTCGAGGATGAGATCGAGGCCGACCTCGAACTCGGCGCCGAAGTCGTAGCCGGGTCGCGCGGCGTGCTCGACGGCGAACTCGTGGAGGGCGGGGTAGTCGGCGGCCATGGTGTCGTCGGCGATCTCGTCGACGGTCGCCGACATCTCGTCGCCGGGTGCGGGGAGCGCGGCCTCTTGGATCGCGAAGCCGTAGACGAACGCGTCGAGCACCGCGTAGGCGTTGGCCGCCACCGGCAGCGACAGACTCCGCCGCAGGCACGCGATCACGGCGTCGTGGTGCCGTAGCGTCGCGGGGCCGGGGGAGCGGCGCGATTCCATCAGCGGCACCGCCCACGGGTGACGGCTCAGCGCACGACGAGCGGAGACGCACCGCGCCCGCATGGCCGGCTTCCACTCGAGCTCGGTGTCGGGGAGGTCGATCTCGGCGAACACGAGATCGACGATGCCGTCGAGGATCTCCTCCTTGTTCGGCACGTGGTGGTAGATCGTCATCGGCTTGCTGTCGAGGTGCTCGGCAAGCCGCCGGATCGTCAACTCGCCGACGCCGATCTCGTCGGCGAGCTCGAGCGCACCTCGGAGCACGCGCTCGCGGGTCATCGGCACTCGCTTGTTGGTCGAGGTGTCACTCATGGTTCTGGTTCGCTCCCGGTGGTCGCCGTTGACATCGTACAAAGTACCGCTATGATGATCCACGTACTCGTACAAAGTACGATCAGCGAGGAGCGCCACGATGACGACCGATCACGCCAATACCGAGCCAGCGGACGACCGTGTGCCGACCGACATGGCCGCCGTCACGCAACACCGCTACGGCGGACCCGACGTCGTCGACATCGAGCGTCGCGCCGTACCCGAGCCGGGGCCGGGGCAGGTCCTCGTGCGGGTCGCGGCCGCCGGCATCGACCGGGGCGTCGTGCACCTGATGACCGGCATGCCCTTGCTCATCCGGGTGCTCGGATTCGGGTTTCGCCGCCCGAAGCAGCAGGTGCTCGGTGCCGACGTCGCCGGTCGGGTCGTCGCCGTCGGCCCTGATGTCGACCAGTTCGGCGTCGGCGACGAGGTCATGGGGATCGCGACCGGCGCATTCGCCGAGTACGCCGTCGCGGACATCGACAAGATCGTCCCGCGGCCCGCCGGTGTCTCCGTCGACCATGCCGGCGTCGCGGCGGTCTCGGGGATCACGGCGCTCCAGGCACTCACGACGATCGGGCGCGTCGCCGCGGGTCAGCGCGTCCTCGTCCTCGGCGCATCCGGCGGCGTCGGCAGCTTCACCGTGCAGATCGCGACGGCACTCGGTGCCGAGGTCACCGGCGTCGCCAGCGCCCGCAACCTCGACGCCGTGCGTTCGCTCGGCGCCGTCGCCGCCGTCGACTACCGCGAGACGCCGGTCGACGAGATCGGCACGCGGTTCGACCTCATCGTCGACATCGCCGGCCGCAACCCGCTGCGCCGCCTCCGGCGAGCGCTCACGCCGACCGGCACGCTCGTGATCGTCGGCGGCGAGGACGGCGGGCGCGTCACCGGGGGCGTCGGCCGCAACCTGCGTGCGGTCGCACTGTCGCTCGTCGTTCGGCAGCGGCTCACCGCGTTCATCGCGAAGGACTCCGCCGAGTACATCGAGCAGCTCGCCGCGATGCTCGCCGACGGCAGCGTGACCCCGCTGATCGGTGCCCGCACCGACCTTGCTGATGTCGCCGACGCGATCGCGCAACTCGACGCGGGCGGCGTCGCCGGCAAGACCCTCGTGACTGTCGCACCCTGACGATCGCGTGAGGATGGGCCCGTCGAGCCCGGGCCCGACCTCACGCGATCGGGCCGGGTGCCCGCGCTTCGGCCGAGACGTTTGGATGAGGCGCGTGGCGACCTTCGGGCGATTCCCGGGGGACTGCTCTCCGTGACGATGTCTTCAGCGGCTCACCCGGGGCCGCGTGACACGAGGAGACTCCAATGACGACATCCACGACAGCATCCATCCCCGTGGAGATCCCGGATACCAGTCCGGCGACGCCACCGTTGCCGCCGCGCCGAGGTGCCAAGCCAGCCCGTCTGGCGGTGATGATCGGGTCCCTCCAGGCACTCGTTCTCGCCAACCTGATTCAGGTCGCAGCCGGCTTCATGGGGGCCGACCCGAGCCCACCGTCCGCAGTCGTTCCCGGCATCGCAGCGACCGCGCTGTTGGGCCTGGCGGCAATTCCGATGGTTCGGGCATCGGACCGACTCGGCTACCAGTTGGGGGTCGGCTTCTGTCTGGCGTCGATGGTGGGGATGGGCCCGCACAAGTTGCTGCTCGACAACGGTGGTGTGATCGCACCGCTGGCTCTCGTCGGGTTCGCCTTCGAGATCCTGTTCATCGTGCACGCAGTTCGTGCGCTTCGGGTTGCGCGATGATGTCGAACCGCCTCGCCGTGGTGTTCGCCACGCTGCTCGTCGGCCTGTCGGCCGGGTTCTTCTTCACCTACGAAGCCTCGGTCACGCTGGGGCTGGCCGAGGTGGGCGACGTCACCTACGTCGAGTCGTTCCAGGCGATCAATGAGACCGTGCGCAACCCGGCGTTCGGGCTCGTCTTCTTCGGGTCGATCCCGGCGATCGTGATGGCGATCGCGCTCAACTGGCGCTCGCTTTCGTCGGTGCCGCGGGGACTCCTCGCTGCGGCACTGCCGCTGTACCTGATCTGCTTCGTGATCACCGTCGTCGGCAACGTGCCCCTGAACGACGAGTTGGCCGGGTACACCGACCTGACTCCGTCGATCGCGGCCACGGCACGAAGCGACTTCGAGAGCTCATGGAACCGGCTCAACCTGCTACGGGCTCTTGCCACCGCAGCGAGCTTCACGGCGCTCGCCAGCGCAAGCATGCTCACTCCCACAGGTGCCGACAAGCACAACGACAGGCGACCGATCAGCGAGACTGCATCACTGTGAACGCCATCCTCCGCCCGAGTAGTACCCAGACGCCGACCCGGGGCGACCTCGCCCTGGGCGGCAGTCTGCTCGTGGTCGCGGTGCTGTCCGGCTTGTTCATCGATGCCGCACGACCTGACACCGTCGAGCCATCGACGTGGTGGCACTGGCTGCTCATCTGCTCGCCGCCGGCCCTGGTAGCGATTCGCCGCATCGACCCGATCGTCGTCACGGTGATCGCCACCGTTGCCCAGGCCGCCATCTGGGTCTCGGATCTGCCCGAGGTCCTGCTGTCGATGATCGTGATCCTCTACTCGGCAGCGTCAGAAGCCGGCCGACGCGGCCTCGTGATCGCCGTGGGTTCGAGCGTCGTGCTGACCGCGGTCACCGCTGCGGGCGTGAGCGTGGCAGACGACGTCACCGTCTACCAGTTGCCGCTCATCGTCTTGACCTGCGGCACGGCGATCGCACTCGGCGTGCACGCAGATCGGCAACGCACGGCCACCGCTGAGCTCGCCACCCAGGTCGCAGAGGTTCGGCTCCGCAGCGAGCACGAACGTGCGGCCGCCGTCGCCGACGAGCGGAACCACATCGCCCGCGAGCTCCACGACATCATCGGGCATTCGCTGTCCACGATTGCCGTGCGGGCCGAGTCCGCCCATCGAGTGGCGGACAACCACCCGGCATCTGTGTACGACGCCGTCACCGCGATCGCTGCCACGGCCCGCTCGTCACTCACCGAGACTCGCCGAGTGCTGGCAGGGCTCCGTGAATCGGGCGAGTTCGACCTGGCACCTCCCCCGGATCTGAACGCGATACGACAGATGGTTGCCAACCTCGCCGATGCCGAGGTCGACGTCGACATCACCACCGATGGCTGTGATGGGACCCCTCCATCGGCGGTGGTGACCGGCGGCGCCTATCGCATCGTGCAGGAGTCGTTGACCAATGCCGTTCAGCACGCCGGACCCGACGCAAAGATCAGCGTCACCCTCACGTGCCGCAACGGCGAACTCCGCATCACGGTCGCCGATGATGGTCCGGGCCGACGCGCCGACGGCCACGCACGCGCCGGGTCGGGGCTCACCGGTATGGCCGAACGCGCCGCCGTCCTCGGCGGGACGTTCGAAGCCGCCAACGGCCCGACCGGGGGCTTCGTCGTGAACGCCGTGTTGCCCACAGATCAACGACCCGCCGTAGCGAACTCACATCCCGAGGTGGCGTCATGATCAGAGTCGCCATCGCCGACGACCTCGACATGATTCGTGCGGGGTTCGAGCTCATCATCGACAACGAGCCCGACATGACCGTCGTTGCTTCGGTCGCGGACGGCAACGAGATCATCGCTGCCTGTGCGACCCGTCGCGTCGACGTCGTCTTGATGGACATCCGGATGCCCAACCTGGACGGGCTCGCCGCCACCGAACAGATCATGGCCCAGTCCGACCCGCCGGCCATTGTGATCCTCACGACATTCGGCATCGACGAGTACGTCTCCGCCGCCGTGCTCGCGGGCGCGTCGGGCTTCCTGCTCAAGGACGCGTCCGCGAGCGACCTCGTCGACGCCGTGCGTTCGGTTGCGGCTGGCGACGCAGCGCTGGCGCCCTCCGTGATCCGAACCGTGATCGACCAGGCGCGTACCTCGCTGCGAGTGCGGACCGTTCCCGGCATCGACGATCTCACCGAACGCGAGCGGAGCGTGCTCGAACACCTTGCGACCGGTCGGTCCAACGCCGAGATCGCCGCGGCACTCTTCCTCAGCGAAGCCACCGTCAAGACCCACATCGGCCACGTGCTGACCAAGCTCGGTGTGAGAGATCGGGTCCAAGCCGTGATCGCCGCGTTCACCGCTGGTATCGCCCAGCCAGGTATCGACCAACTGCCACCAGATACGCCGGCGCGCAAGTCCCGCGAGAGCGAGCGTTGACATGCCTGACCCGTCCACACTCCTGGCCTTCGTGGGTGCCACCGGACGCGAGGTGCCTGGCACATCGCGTTCGGTCACGACCTGGTCGACGAGGGTGAACGCGGCCCGACCTGCAGCTTCTGGGTGGAGCGACCTATCGCATCGACGAGTCGCTCGCCTGGGCGATCGACCAGCCGAACGCCACCGATCGCGTCGGAGGCGTTGATACCGGCGTGGACCGCCAGGCTGGTCGCAGCGAGGGGCTTGCCTCGATCTCGTTGGGAGCAGCGTCGACGAACTCCTGGGCCGTGCCGGCGAACGCTCGCACCTGAGCTGTCGACACCTGCTCCGCCCGCGTCTGTCTCGGCATGGACCCACTCGACGATCTGCTCGATGTTCAGGCCTTGGATGCCTGGGCGAACGCCGGCCCGGCCACAGTTGCGACGCACGCAGCCACCCATGTCCGCGCCATCTCCTGGCGCATCGCGTTCGTCCGCCCCGGTCAAGGCGGAGCTCAGTCGGTGCCGAGCGTGGTGATGCCGCCGACCGGGTGGAGCGGGGTGCGGAGGTGTTCGGGGAGGAACGGATCGAGCGTGGCGGCGAGCTACGGCACCGTGAGGCGTTAGATCGTGCCGTCGGCCACGCCGCGGATGACCTGCTCGGCGCGATCGTTCACGTCGTCGAGGTCGGACAACCGGTCGAGGTTGGCGAGCGGTCGGGCCATGCGGTGGTTGCCCGCCAGGCGGTCGCGATGCCGGTCGAGGAAGTTCCAGTACAGGGTCGTGAACGGGCACGCGTCGTCGCCCACCCGTCGGCGCGGGTGGTAGGCGCACCCGTGGCAGTAGTCGCTCATCCGGTTGACGTAGGCGCCGCCCGCCACGTACGGCTTGGTTGCCATCCGGCCGCCGTCGGCCCACAGCGCCATCCCCATCACGTTGGGCACCATCACCCACTCGGCGGCGTCGATGTAGCGGTCGCTCATCCATGCCAGCACCAGCTTCGGGTCGATGCCGTACAGATTGGCGAAGTTCGACAGCAGCATCAGCCGCGGGATGTGATGTACCCACGCCCGCTGGTCGAGTGAGTCGAAGGTGTCGGCCAGGCACGCCATGTCGGTGGACGCCTCGCCGGTGAACATCGGCGGGAGCGGACGGTCGTGCTCGAACACATTGCTCTCGCTGTGATCGGGCCACAACCAGTACAGGTTCCACACGTACTCACGCCAGCCGATCACCTGGCGGATGAACCCTTCGGCCGCGTTGATCGGCGCGTCGCCGGCCCGGTATGCCTCCTCCACCGCGTCGCACACCTCGTCGGGCAGCAGCAGACCCAGGTTGAGATACGGGCTGAGCAGCGAGTGGGCGAGGCTCCACGAGCGGAAGGTCATCGCGTCCTCGTAGGTGCCGAAGCGGGGGAGCTCGCGGTCGACGAAGTGTCGCAGGCGCGCGAGCGCCGCCCGACGACTCGTTGCCCACCATCCAACCGGCTGGCTGCCGGCGCCGTCGGGCAGCGAGGCGAGGACGTCGGCGTCGATGTCGTCGAGTTGTGAGGTGGGGGGAGGGGAGAAGAGCGAGATGTCGTCGGGTGGCGGCTCGCGGTTGTCGGCGTCGAAGTTCCACTTGCCCTCGACCGGTCGGTCACCATCCATGAGGTAGCCCAACCGGCTGCGGTTCCAGCGGTAGAAGTCCTCCATCTTGAGCCGTCGTCGATCGCCGGCCCACTCGGCGAAGGCGTCGGGGTGGCAGAGGAACTGATTCGATCGAACGGTGTCGATCCCGAGGTCGCGGCACAGCCACCGGGCCGACCGCGAGTTGGGCTCGGTGGCGACGATCCGCTCGACGTCGAACCGTTCGACATGGGCCTGCACCCCGTCGCGGATCGATACGGCCCGATGGATATCGACCTCGAACCCGGCACCTGCCAACTCCTTCGCGAAGCGCCGCATCGCGGTGATCACGAGGTGGTGCCGCTGGACGTGCCGTTCGGGCCGCAGCAGCTGCTCACTCTCGACCAGCAGGACCCGGTGCGTGGACGGGTCGGCCTCGGCCAAGGCGCCGATCCGCCGGTTGAGCTGATCGCCGAACACGAGCACCGAGATCACGCGGCGACCGTATCCCACTCCCGTCCTGGCCCACCCCTATGGACAAGAGGTGTCGGGGCCGAACACAGCCGATGCGTACGAGCGAGCCGCGGTGCGGTCCCAGGCGACGGCCATGCCGACGGTGTGCCAGGAGGTCGACAACTGCTGGCCTTCGTGCGCGGGTGATTCGCCCCAAACACGGTTAACCCAGTCGTCCATCGTGAGTGACAACGGCCCCGGTCCGGCGCCGTTGTCGACGACCCGCCAGTACGTCTCGTAACCGAGCAGCCGTGCGTACACGCTGCTGCCGTAGCCGTGGGTGCCGTGGTCGAGGTGATCGGTGTAGGCGTTGTCCGCGGCGGCCATCACCTTCACCGACGCCGAGATGCCCGCCGAGGTTCGTCGCCTCGGCCGTACCATCGCCAAGTGGTCCGACCAGATCTGCGCGTGGCATCGCTCGCATGTGTCGAACGGGCCGACCGAAGCCGTGAACAACCTGGCCAAGCGCATCAAGCGCGTCGCGTTCGGGCTCACGAACTTCCGGCACCACCGAGTCCGCTGCCTCCTCTACGCCGGCCAACCCAACTGGAACCTGCTCCCCACGATCCAACCGTGAAACGCGGAGAGCCCGATAACTGCCGCTCGCTTCGCTTGAGGGCATGAGTCATTGCTTGGCGTCTGCGGTCCCACGATCCCGTCAACATGCAAGCCGTTGGCGCGCTGATACCTGATGATCGTTGCCCTGGTCCCCGTCCCGAAGTAGTCGTTGATCAAGCGAGACTGGAGGCCCTTCGCCTGGAGTGTGGATTCGAGGCACGCGACATCGCTGCCACTCGCTCCGACGCCGAGCGATGAGCTGATCGAGCAAACCGCCGTGGCGGGGCTGCTGCCCGCCACGGCGGCGCTGGAAAACAGAATGGCGAGGATGATGACGGATCGTTTGAGCATGATGGATACCGTTCTCTACGAGCTACGAGACTCGGCCGACGGTGTATGCCAGCCCACCGGTTTCGACGCACGCAATCCCCCCGGAAGCAGCGAGGGAGGATGTGAGGACTAGGTAGTGGCTCTGACTGTTGCGCCAGGCTTCAAACGCCCCGGCGCAGCTTGCGCCGTAGTGCGCCACTTCCCCGGTGACGGGATGGGGGAGGTTGGCGCCCGCTTCGGCGTTGCGGATCGCCTGCCCGCATGCACCGTCATAGAGCGAACTGGACCAGGACAGGGCGGGCCTGCCTTCGTTCGCTCGCCATCTGTTCACCGTGCCGAGCCCGAGCTGCGTGCAGGTCAACGTCGGTGGTGCCGCGGTCGTGGGTGGCGGTGTGGGTCGGGCACCGATGTAGCCGGTGAGATCGACGATCACATGCGTCGACGCGGAACTGTGCACACACACCTCACCGGACGTCGACGGATCAAGAATGATCGAGTTCGCGGACGCGAACGGCACCCGAAAGTTCACCGTCGACGCGGTCGGCCGGATCACCGCACAATCCCACACCGTCAAGAACCCACCGCCGACGTGCCCCACCGCGGTGACGACCAACGCAACCGCCCGATCGTCAACATCAGGCAACGGCACCCGGAAAAACGTGCCACGGTTCCCGGCCCGCGAATCGAACACCCGGTCCGGCGCCGAGAACTCGACATCAGTCGAGCCGACACTGCCGAAATGATCCACGACCAGGTTCGTGCGGCCACTGGTGTAGACACACACCTCACCCGCAGCCGACGCCCGGCTCATCGTCATCGTCGCCCGCGTCACACCCGCCTGATAGTTCCCCGCCGACGCAGCCGGACGGGCCGCATCACACGGAAACACCCGAACATGACCACTGTCGGCCGGATTCGCCACCGTCACGTTCACCGCGTGCACCTCACCGGGAGCGAACCCACCAACACGCGTCACCGAACCAGCCGCACGAGCACCACCGGAACGACGCGAGTCATACCGCCGCGTGTTCGCCGCCGCGAACGCGTCAAGGCTGCCGGTGCGATCAACAGCCAGATGCACCGTGCCGCCGTGCAACACCCGCGTCCCGATACACACCTCACCGCGACTGTCCGGCGTCGCGACCACCATGTTCGGCACCGCCCCCGGCACGATCCCGAAGTTCAGGATCGACGTCGACGCACCGCCAGCAGCGCACGGATACACCGACGCATGACCACGCGCCGTCGGTGCCGCCGCGGTCACGTTCAACACGACCGGATCGGCACCAACCGACAGACGCAACACATCCCCATCACGCATCACACCTCGAGGACGCTCCTCACGCGTATCCGCGATCCGGGTCGGCCCATCAGCAACAAACTCGGCCGCATGCACCGTTGTGTCAGCCGTCGTCGACGCCGCGGCGACGGGGATGAGCAGCGCTGTGAGCGCTGCGAGCGATGTGATGGTCCTCATGGTGGAGCCTTCTGTGTCGACTGGGACGTTCCGAGCGTAGTGACGCCGCAGCCAACCGGTGGCCCGCGAGTGAACGAGCAAGGTGCAGGGAACGTGGACGTCAGCCGCTGACGGTGGGGTGGCCGGCGGCGGCCCACGCCACGATGCCCTCGTCGAGTTCGGTGATGTCGCCGAATCCCAGCTCGGTCATCAGCTGGGTCGCGGCGGCGCTGCGGTTGCCGCTCCGGCAGTAGACGAAGTAGGGCACGTCGCGGTCGAGCTCGGCAATTCGGTCGGCGAAGTCGCTCTGCTGGATGTCGATCATCGTCGCCCCCTCGATGTGGGCCTCAGCGAACTCCTCGGGCGTCCGCACGTCGAGCACGACCAGATCGGCGGGAGGGTCGGCGAGCAGGTCGGCCGCTTCATCGGCACCGACCCGGCGAACCCCGTCGGTCTCGGCGGCGGTCTCGGCGGCGGTCTCGGCAGGAGCAGGATCGGCGTCGGCGGATGCGACCGGTTCGGCGTCGGCCGACTCGGTGTCGTCGGAGCCACACGCCGCGGTCGCCGTGAGCAGCAGGGTGACCAGGAACGCAGTTCGGTGCATGCGCCCACGATACGAGGTCGCGCCGGCCGATGGGCCGCGCCTCGGCTGCCGTTCTCGCTTCGACATGCCGGGAACCATCGCGTCGGTTCCGGCGACCTTCTCGGCATGCGTGAACGAAACCGCCCACACCGTGTGCTCGCCCTCCCGCTCGTCGCCGCATTCGTGCTCGGTGCGTGCGGCGGCGACTCGGGCGACCCGATCGAGATCACCATCTCGGATGCCTGGTCGCGCGAGCCGGCCGAGGGACAGCTCCGAACCGCCGTGTACGGCGTGCTGTCGAACCCCGGCGACGAGGACGT
>JAOXNT010066589.1:0-38662 GCA_028565815.1 Cletocamptus dominicanus | reverse complement strand
AATGAAGGTCCACTGCAAGGTCTTCAGCCACTTTCTATCCACATCGGACATGATGGGTGGCAAGATGTATTGATGCCAAACCCTATTATGACTCAGGTATCCAACACTTGGGAGTATCTCTATTTTCCACCCGAAGGAGCCTCAGAAGTGAATATCGCAGTGAATCATCTTAATATGACTTGGGATAACAACCAAGGACAAAACTGGAACTTTCCGATAAACGGCTGTACCCAAGCATCGCCATTGCTCATTTTAGACCCCGAACCCGAAATCACGTATGATATTCCATTCACACAAAATAATATCACCTTTAGTGGCGTAAGTAATCCCAACGAATTTGATGTTCTTTATTGGGATCATATTACCTTGGGAACGAATGCCTCCATTTCTTTACTCCCCATGTGGGACGCTCCATCTATTCCTCTCACAACAGGTTGGAATGAAATTCTCGTTTGTGGAGAACAAACACCTGGTTTAATGATCGCCTCAGACCAAGCTGGCGAAAGTGCTTATGCTTCTGGGTGGCTTACAGGTTCAAATGGAGGTACCGGTTTTCAAGCATGGACCTTGCAAAACACCGCTAACGCTGGTCACTTTGTTGAACAAACCGGAACCACCCCCAACCTGAGCTTACCCCATCCTGCATGGGGCATGTATGCCAATAACTCTGGCACCGCAGAAGCGATTAGAGCGTTCAACACGCCTATGACAACGGGATCGGTATTTCAACTTGATTGGGACAACAATTGGATTGAAACTGGAGCATCGGTAGAGCTTCACTTGGAAAATAGTGCTTTTGAGAAACTGTGGTCCTTTCAATTCACTGGAGGAGAAAGTTCATATCAAATGACTGGCACCACCCTCAACCTACCCTGGACAGGAGATGGCATCCAGATTTCATTTGAGCTTGTCACCCCTACAACGTATGAATGCATCCTGACGCCTATCGGAGGATTGCAACAAGTTGTAAATGGAACCTTAAACACTTTTTCAAATTCGACGATAAGCCATCTTCGAATTGTTAACCGAAATGCTGGTGCTGGAGAAGAGTACAATCTATATTTTAACAACCTTCGGCTTGAGTCGCCAAGCACCAATGCGCCCACGCAATATTGCCAAACCAGATATGTTAAACGCATACCTTATCTTGATCTTGATGGTGACCAATTGTCCGACACTTGGGAACAAACCTATTTTTCAAGCCTAACCAATGGCATTCCAGAAGCGGATAGTGACCTAGATGGCATGACCAACTTGGAAGAGTTTCTGGCAGGAACAGACCCAACGGATGCATCATCGTTGTTGATGATCAATTCGATTGTTATGGACCCACAACTCAACTACCCAGAAATCACGTGGGATTCGATTGGGAACAAAACGTACCTCCTAAGCTATGCTTCTAACGAGCTGACCAACGCTTTTCAACCTTTATACCAGCTACAAGAAACGGATGTCGCGGAGGGTGTACAAGATACCGCTACGCTGATACATACCAATGTCTATACCAATGAAGTTCGCGGTTTTTATCGTATCCAAATCGCTCCGGATACCCCGTTTTAACCTGAGTTACTTTGTGTCCTGCCTACCCGAGTTTATGACGTGGCTATGAATACGGTTTGAGCATTTCTCTGGCATGCTGTAGGGTGGTGCTTGCAGAAATGGCCCCGCCTAACATGCGGGCTATTTCAACTTCACGTTCCTCGCCTTTCAGTGCCTTAACTCGAGTAAGGGTGCGTCCTTCTTCGGTTGTTTTGTAAACGGAAAGATGGTGTTGTCCGGCTACAGCTGCTTGTGGTAAGTGCGTAATCGAAAGCAGTTGCCGATAAACCGCCGTTTCTCGCATTTTCCGACCTATTGCAACCCCGATTTCTCCTCCTACATTGGCATCGATTTCATCAAATATGAGCACGGGTACAGCATCATGTTCGGATAAGGATGTTTTTATCGCCAACATAACCCGAGCAATTTCTCCGCTAGAAGCAATGCTTCGCAAAGGGCGAGCAGGTTCACCGGGGTTAGGAGAGAATTGGTACTCGACATGGTCCATACCGGTTGAGGTGCATGTGGTTTCGTGTAGGGTAATGTCCAGCTCTCCCTTTTCAAATCCAAGCTCTTTTAACTGCTGGGAAATGGTGTGGCTTAATTGGGTCGCTGCTTTTTTTCTTTTTTTACTCAGAGAAGCGGCTTGTTGTTGAACGAGGCTCCACTGTTTTTTCATGGCCGTCTCTAACGCTATTTTGCGGTCTTCTGCATGTTCAATCGCATCCAATTTTTTTTGGGTTTCCTCCATTAAAGCCATTAAGCCAGGGATGTCACGTTGGTATTTTCGTTGCAACCGCTCCAGGAGGGTCAGTCGAGATTCTAAGGCTTGTAACCGATAGGGATCAGCTTCAATCCCCTCAACTTCATCACGGATACTTAACGCCATTTCTTTTACTTCTGTTTGAAGGCTTTCAAATTCGTCTAACCAGGATGAAGCATCCGGTAGGTTTTTGGCAAGGCGTACCAGCGCCGGTCGTAGCTTGGCCAAGGTTGACGCTACCGATTCATCCGCATCGTATAGCCCATAGGTCAGCGTTTCGGCATCGGCCCTCAACTCATCAGATTTTGATAGGATGTCATACTCTGAATGTAATTCGTTTTCTTCATCAGGTTTCAGTTCGGCTTCACTCAATTCATTAAAGCGGTACTGGAAAAGTTCGATTTCTTCGGGACTTGCCCCAGCCTCTTGTAGCAATTCTTCTTTTTCTTTTTTTAGGGTATGCCATTGCTGGTAAACTTCCTTCATACGCTTTTTTTCATCTGGATAGTTCCCAAATGCATCTAATAACCGTAGCTGCTCTTCTGGTTTTAATAGGGCTTGGTGATCATAGGGACCGTGAAAATCAATGAGTAGGTCGCCCAATTTTTTTAACAAGGGTAACCCTATAGGCTGATCGTTAACCCAGCTGCCTCCTTTTCCCTTGGTTTTAATAACTCTACGAAGAATCAGTTCTCCATCTTCGGTAGGCATCAAGCCATGTTCTTCCAAAAGCGAATCTATGGCATGCGACAGGTTGAGTTGGAATACGGCTTGTAGGGAACATTGACTGGCACCTGACCGTATGGCATTCTTGTCTGCACGATCTCCCAACAGTAATTGTAGTGCACCAATAAGAATGGATTTTCCAGCACCCGTCTCGCCAGTAAGCACATTAAATCCAGTCTTAAATTCCACCTGCAGCTCTTCTACCAAGGCAAGATTTTTGATGTGTAATGAGGTTAGCATACGTTTTACCCGGATACTGCGGGATGTAAATATACTGGTTCTGGTCTATCTGGAGGTAAATGATGCTGCATACGGTAACGGGCATAGTCCATCACCATAGATGCGTTCGGAAAGTCAGGCTTTAACGACAATTGGGGCAAACGCTCGGCATCCGGACTCAGAACCTTGCCTTCTGGTGTAAACGTGTTATGAGGTACTAAATGCCACTTTTTTATGATGCTAAAGTTTTGCTTGGATCCAGAAAATGTCCCTACCCAAAGATGTTTGCGGCGGGCGTCACCCACCACATGAAAAGGGTTTTCTTGAACATGGGCAAATGCTAAAGCCTCGCCACTCGAGACAGGATAGAGCTGTTTTTTGTGTGGTGCAGCATAGCCCATAGCCGATGCGAGTGCAATGCGTAATCCCGTAAACTGACCCGGTCCAATGCCTACAACATAGGTATCTACGTCGCTCAACGACATCTTGTTTTCTTGAAGCAAACGGTCGTATTCCTCGTGTAACCGATTTTCACGAAAGCGGTTTTCCCAAGTTGCCAAGCCTATTTTTTCTTCATCACGATACAACGCAATGGTTGGCTTTGCTGTAGAACATTCAAAAACAGTGTATATCAAAACCGATCTCCTTGCAGGTCCGTTAAGGTAATTTGTCTAGACTGGCTATGGGTACCAGGCTCAAAGTGAATCACCCAATGTGCTTCTTCCGCCAAATCGGGCAACCGTTCCGGCCACTCTATACAAGTGACTCCTGGTCCATACATATAATCATCCAACCCCAAACTTAAAACATCCATTTGCGAGTCCAACCTATATAAATCGATGTGAAACAAGGGGTAGCTTGGGGTATGGTATTCCTGAATCAGCATGTAGGTGGGACTCGAAGCCGTACCAGTATAATCCAGAGCTCTGGCCAGCCCTTGTATAAAACAGGTTTTACCAGCCCCAAGGTTTCCTTGCAACAATATCACATCTCCTGGTTTTATCCACGTCAGCATGGAAGCAGCAAGGCGTTGGGTTTCTTCAGGAGACTCGCTTTGGTATTCCTTTTTTTTCATGTCAGCGCATCACAAATAAAAATAGACATAAATTTACCGTGTTAAAGAAAAAATGAACAATCATTGCCGTTAAAATATGACCAGTGAAAACATAAGCCAGTCCCATATAAAATCCAATGGCCATGATAGGCAAGAAAACCGAAAAGGAAAAATGAATAAGGGAAAAAATAGCTGACACAAGAATAAGGCTCCAGATCACCGAAAAGGTGCGGGTAAAAACAGGGAGCAATACGCCCCGAAAAACCAGTTCTTCAATAAAGGGAGCACAAATAACTGCCGCAAAAAAGACACACCCGTACTCCCAAAGAGAAACATCTTCTTCTAAAAGAAAATCAAAAATGGCCTGAACCTGAAAAGGAATATCCAACGCGTGTAAAATAGATTGGTTTAACCACGAACAAAACAAGACCAACGGGAAAGACGCCACATAGAAACCAATACCCCACCCAAGACACGACCCCAAATGACCTTGCCCACCAAATGCTTGAACCCATGAAACCTCTTTTTGTCGCATGAGCCCATAAATGCGTGCAAACAACCCAACCACCAAGAGCAAAGAAGAAAACAACAAAAGCAATGCCTCAGAAACGCCATTCTTGGAAAAAGAAAAAAGTGCCCCACCCAAGAACAGAATGAGCAAGGTCATCAGAACAACCTGAACAACATCCCGTCCAACCCAAGGACGTTCGGATAAGAGCTGTAGACGCTCCCTAAATACCGTTTGTTTTTGCAAGAGAGTATAAAAAAAAGCCACGTGTAAACCTAGCCCAATAAAGACCATTATGGTCATGCCCAGTCCAACCAGCACGACAAAGGGGTTTGCGTCTGTTCCAGTACTTTCCACGACCCTTCCTGTGTTATGCGGTTGGGTGGGAACCGATGACTTCTTTTACGTGATATATTTTTTTATCTTGGGATTCGTAATAGGTTCGGATAATGATTTCACCCAACAAGCCCATACAAATCAATTGGATCCCAAAAAAGATCAGCATAAAAGAAGTCGTAAGCCAAAAAGGACGTTTAATTAAATCAGCCCCGAACTCGGTACCGAAAAGATGATACGATGCATTTGCACCCAAAACAAAACAGAGCATTAAAAAGCCCGGTACCGCACACATGGCGGCAAATTTTCCAAAAATTTGAATAGGCCCCCGGGCATAGCGTAACAAAAAGTTTACCGTCATGAGGTCTAGCACCACCCTAAAGGTTCTAGAAATGCCATATTTTGATGTCCCACGCATTCGTGCACGATGATTTACTGGAACCTCTACGACCCCTCGCCCAACCCAACTTGCCAAAGCTGGGATGAAACGATGCATTTCTCCATAAAGTTTGGTATTTTTAACGACCTCTTTGCGATACGCTTTGAGGGTGCACCCATAATCATGAAGCGAAACCCCGGTAATTTTACTAATGAGTCCATTTGCGATCATGGAAGGTAGCCGACGGGAAATAAACTTGTCCTTCCGCTTTTTTCGCCAACCGCTTACGACATCTACATCATCCGTCATTTTTTCTAATAGGAGTCCGTAATCTTTTGGATCATTTTGTAAATCCCCATCTTGGGTGACCACAAACTCTCCTTGAGCTTCATCAAAGCCGGCAGCCATGGCAGCCGTTTGCCCGTAATTCCGACGAAAAACAATCACTTTAAAGTGGGGGTATTGTGTAACCAGAGTTCTCAATTTGGCGGTCGTTCCGTCCGTACTTCCATCATCAACGACAATCACTTCATAGGATCGTCCCAAAGCAGCCGCATTTTCATGAATCTGCGTAAACAAATCTTCTACATTTTCTACTTCGTTGTAGACTGGCACCACAATTGATAAATCCATATTCTAATCCCTTTTTTAAGTTGATCTATTTGTTGTATGGGTTCATGTTCATAGCGCAATAAAAAAGGTACAGGGTGTGATGAAATATGAACAAAATATGGATGTGGATTGCAGGATTGTGTTTTCTTGGGGTGCAACTTTGTGCGGATGAGATACCCGTGGCTCCCATAACCCCCATAGATTTCAAAGGAAAACAAGCGTATGAGCTAAAAAACGAAAACCTTCGGGCCGTATTTATTCCGGAAATGGGACGCATGGTTCATGTGTCTTACCAAAACTCATCCAACTTGGTAACGCAGCGGTTAGATGCAACTGGCGACTGGAAAAATATCGGGGGGAACTGGCTTTTCCCTATGGCACAAGATGAATGGGAAGCCCCTTTTGGCAAAAATTGGCCTCCAGCACCTTTGCTGGATGGCACCCCCTGGACTGGACATGCTTGGGTTAGTGTAGATGGCGCTCAACATATGATGCTGATTCAACATTACGCCGAACCTATCAATGCCAAATGTACCCGACACATTACCCTTTATCCCAAGGCACATCACCTCGTAATCAAACATCGCCTTGAAAGGACGGCTTTTTCTGAAGTACCTCTTTGCATCTGGACGTTAAATCAAATCCCTGCTCCAGACCAGGTTTTTTGGCCTACATCGTCCCCCAAAGCTGCTCCGATGTTCGGAGACACGCTTTCCGAGAAGGAACTCAGCTATACCAATTCCATGACCATTTTCACTCCAGAAACGACGGGGGAAACCAAACAAGGTATTCGCTCGAAAGACCGTTGGATTGCCGCACGTCAGCAGGATGTGCTCATGCTTATGGCATTAAAGGAGACCACTCGGTCAGCAGACCTTAAACTGCCGGAGGACGGTCAGTGGGTACAGCTTTATTACCATCAAGACTTAGGCTATGCGGAAATTGAGCTTCTCAGCCATGAGGCCAACCTGCCTCCGGGCAAGTCCTTAGAAGATATCCGTATCTTATCCTTTCATACGGTTCCTCATGAAAAAACGCCCCAAGGGGTACTTGAGCAGTTTTTCCAATCTACGGAATGGCGAACAATCTGGGATCAATAGCGGGCGTCCTGTCGCATTAATGTTCGGGTCTCATGGGGCGATCTAGTAAGTCCTGAACGGCTTGAGTGGGATCTTTTTGTTCAAAAAGTACAGCATGGGTTTCTTGAATGATGGGCATTTCGACGTCTAGTTCTTTCGCCAATTTGACCGCAGATACGCAAGTCTCGACACCCTCGGCCACCATTTTCATGCCCGCTAAAATGTCGTCCAGTTTTTCCCCTTTACCTAACCGTTCACCCAGCCCTCGATTTCGGCTATGACGGCTAAAACAAGTGACCATAAGATCACCCATACCACTTAGACCATAAAACGTTTTGGGATCTGCTCCAAGCCGGGCTCCAATACGGGTGATTTCATGTAATCCACGGGTAATCATCGCAGATTTAGTATTATCCCCATAGCCAATCCCATCACTAATGCCCGCAGCAACAGCCATCACATTTTTTAAGCTTCCTCCCAATTCAACCCCCACTTTGTCTTGGCTTGTATACAAACGAAAATACGGGTTGCTAAATAATTCCTGAAAGTACTGCCCATCTTTTTCATGTTGCGAAGCAATCGTTACCGCAGAGGGAATACCTCTAGCAACTTCCTCTGCATGAGAGGGACCAGAAAGTACGCTCACCCCTCCTGGGCAACCTAACAAATCCTCGGCGCACGCACTTAAACGAGAACCACTTTTTGCATCAAACCCTTTAGAAACAGATACCATGCGAGTACCTACTTGAATATACGGCGCAATACGCTCGAGTACAGAGCGATAAAATTTAGACGGAGAGGCAAGTACCAAGGCGTCCATGTTAGCCACCTCTTGAGCGTCAGCCGTAAGTTTCAAGGCTTGGGGAAAAGCAACGCCCGACAGATAGGATTCATTTTCCCGTAGCTTTTCCATATGTGCTATATAGTCTTCGAAAGGCCCCCAAAGCGTTACATCATGTCCGTTATGTACCAACACAATAGCCAGAGCCGTACCCCAACCTCCATCACCAATTACACCTACTTTTTGTCGTTTCATGAGGACTTCCTTTTCTCAAATCGGTTTTCAGTTCCCTTCAGCAAGCGCATCACGTTAGAACGATGACGATACATAATGAGGAATGCTAGACCTGTAAGCGTCAGAGGCAATACAAGAGATTGGTCTACGTACAAAACCCAAGAACCTATCGCCACCGCCCATGCGGTAACCATAGATGCCAGGGACACATACCTACAAGCGTAAAAGACAAGCACCCAAACCAGCAAACCCAATCCGGCTAACACTGGTGCCACCCCCACAACCACCCCACCGCTAGTGGCAACGCCTTTTCCCCCTTTAAACCTTAAAAAGACAGGGTAGTTATGACCCATAATGGCAGCTATACCCGCCAGCACCTGAGGCGTGGTTAAAGCCAGATCAAAAAGCTCAGGTAAAAACGATACGGCAAGGAACCCTTTTAAAAAATCAAGAAGAAAGGTCGCATACCCCCAAGGCTTACCCAAGGTACGCAGTACATTGGTCGCTCCGATATTGCCACTACCATGTTGTCGAATATCTATTCCTTTGCACCGAGCTAAAAGCAACCCATTTGGTATGCTACCCAATACGTAAGAAACCAGGATTAACAGAAGCTGTTCCATCTTGTGTTCCCCAAAAGGGTTCACCAAAGCCTAAACCCTAAAATAGAGTAACCGGCCACAATAATGGCAAGGGGTCAGGGTGTCGGTTCGTTTGGCATCGTGAATTTGTTGCGGAGGCAAACGCATATGGCAGGCACTACAAGAACCATTGGCTGCATTTGCCAAAGCCTGGTCTTTTTTGTTGGATAAAATCCGCTCGTATTGTGCCAACCATTGCCTGTCAATGTCGGCAGCAGTCGCCGCTCTTTTTTCTTCCAACTTTTTCATGCGTTCGGTTAGCTTATCCAAGCGCTGTTGGAGCTCTGCTTTTTCTTCATCAATATGCTCCAAGTTTTTTACCATGCTTTGTTCAGCTTCAGCTACCTGAGCCTGACAAGCTTCTAACTTTTCCATGAAGTCTAACTCGTGATCTTCAATATCCCGAATCCTTCGTTCGGTTTCCCGAATCTCAGTTTCCAAGGCCCTATACGCTTCGTTGTCTTTGACCTCCATTTGTTGTCGCCGATATTTATTGATCAGTTCTTTTTTTGTTTCGGCTTCAACTTCGTATTCTTTGATACGCGCTTGGGTTGTCATCTGATGCGCTTTGGCATCTTCTAAGGCTTGTTTTTGATCTCTTGACCGCTGGTCAATCTCTTCCATTCTCAACGGAAGTTCTTTTATTTCGCGTTGATATTGTAACACGCGTGCGTCTATTTCCTGTAGTGCAAGAAGCTTTTCAATATTATTTGCCACCTTGTTTTCCTTATGGTTTCATCTTGTATTTTTATAACTTTGATAATGAGGTTTTTTTCTGATGTCAAACTAGCATCATGCTTTTTTACAATGGATTATAACTATGGATTTAACACTTCATCTCAACGCAGCTCTTGAGTCCGTTCGCATGGCGACCCAAGTGGCCTCCCGCATTCAGGCAAGCATCGTGACTGACGACACCCTCCAGAAGCAAGATTGCTCTCCGGTAACCACCGCCGATTTTGCGGTTCAAGCACTCATAAATGATCACCTAAACGACGCATTTCCCACCATTCCTATTATTGGAGAAGAAGACAGTCAGGCTCTTTTGAAAAACCCAACCCTATGTACTCGCGTCCTAGATGAATTAAAAAAAGAGGATCCTAGCTGGGATCAAGAACGGCTCTCTCACAGCTTAGATTTAGGCAACGCTACCGGTGGACCAGAAGGGCTATATTGGACCCTAGATCCCATCGATGGTACCAAAGGGTTTATACAACAGCGTCATTATGCCATAGCCTTGGCACTCCTTCAAGATGGTCATGTGGTTATGGGGGTTCTGGCATGCCCTAACCTTGGACCAAGAGGGAGTATCGCTTTTGCAACCCAAGACGGAGGCGCGTTTTTAGACCACTATCCCGATAGCCCTACACCCCTTTCTGTTGATACCATTCAAGACCCTGCGCAAGCCCGGTTTTGTGAGTCCGTCGAGGCGGGACACACGGCTCAAAACACCAGTGCCCAAGTGGCAAAAATGCTCAATATCACGACACCGCCCTATCGGCTGGATAGCCAAGCAAAATACCTGGCACTTGCCCAAGGAGAGGCCTCTATCTACTTGCGCTTACCCACCCAATCGGGTTACCAAGAGAAAATTTGGGATCATGCTGCAGGGGTGATTATCGTAGAAGAAGCCGGCGGCAAGGTCACCGACATCACGGGAAAAAAACTTGCCTTCTCTTGGGGGCGTACTTTGGCTCACAACCAAGGTGTGATCGCCAGCAATGGAGCGTTTCACGAAACGTTGATTCATGCGGTGCAACAAACGGTCCAAGCTAACCCTTCATGACGCTACTCATCCTGCAATGTGGTTTTCTAGGTTTTCTGCTGGTACTATCTGCTTTTTTTTCCAGCTCAGAAATCGCCTATTTTTCTTTAGATCCTCACCAAATCGACCGTATCAAAAAAGCCCGTGCCCTTGCAGGAAAACGCATTGAACTCTTACTAAGCAACCCTCGACGGTTGCTCTCTACCATCCTCATCGGGAACACCATTATCAATATCGGGGCTTCCATCTATGCCTATCACCTCATACGTAGTATGTTTCCGGCTTACGGAGAGTGGTTAACCGTACTTGCCATGACCTTACTGTTACTCGTTTTTGGAGAATTCCTACCCAAGCGCATTGCCATGTTCTGGCCTGAACGAACTGCCATGTTCTACGCCATCCCCCTCACAACAATCTCTTTCTTGTTAACCCCACTTCGCCTACTATTGGAGTTCATATCTGAACAGCTTAAACATCTATTTGCCCCACCGAGACCCGGCATTTCAACCGAGGAATACAGCACCTTGCTGGATGTGGGCGGTCAAAGCGGGGTGATTGACCATCAAGAAGCCCTCATGGCTCAAGCCATCGTACAACTAGAAACAAAGTATGTAAGCCAAATCATGACCCCACGGGTAGACATTCAAGGAATCGATTTAAACACCGAAAAAGCACGTGCAGTAGAAATTGCCGAACAACATCGGTTGCGTTACCTGGTTTTATACAAAGAAAACATGGATCACATCGTGGGACTATTGGATGTAAGAACCTTTTTAATGGATCCCAACCACGACATTCCTGCGGCGACCTATACGCCAGCGTATGTCCCTGAACAGTGTACCCTAGACCGACTTCTTACCCGCTTCTTAAGTCAAAAACTCCGTGCGGCTATCGTGGTCGATGAATATGGCGGAACCGCCGGTTTTATCAACCGAGGAGACATCCTAGAAGAAATCACCGGCGAGATTGCCGACGAACACGCCGATGCCCAATTATTTGAACAATTAACCGATCGCGCATGGCTTGTCGACGGCAATTACGACCTAGACGAAGTCGCCCAAAAAACCGGCTTGCCCTTTTCCAGTGAGGAAGGAGCCGACCTCCTTTCCGGTTGGATTTATGAAACCTGTGGAGGGGTCCCCCGAGAAGGCACCCTGATTCATCAGCCCAACTTTGATGTGCGAGTACACCAAATGCGTCGCAACCGAATCACCATGGTCGTGATCGAAAAAAGCGAAGCCCAAGAGGAGCCCGCTTCATGAACGATCTTTTCCTCCTAACCCTATTCTTACTGGGTAGCGGACTATACTCCGGGCTAGAAACCGGGGTTGTTTCGGTGAACAAGCTCCGCTTGCAACACCTGGTCCGCTCCGGCTCTCCTGCCGCACGTACCTTACAATTTTTCATGGACCATCCCGACTATATGTTAGGAACCACCCTCATCGGAACCAACTTATGTAACACCGCCTTCTCCACCTATACCACCCGCTTATTTGAACGCAGCCTACCCCAAGGGGGGTCACTGGTTGCCCTGGTATTTTCCACGATTGTAATCCTTGTATTTGGAGAATTCCTCCCCAAAGCCTGGTTCCAAAGCGACCCAGAAAACCGCACCCTACGGTTTACCGGATGGTTACACTTTTTCAGCAAACTCTTTTACCCCCTTACCTACACCCTAAGCTTTTTAGCTCGCACCCTCATACCGGCACCTAAAGGCGCCGAATTTGACGATGCCTTTGCCCTTACCCGAGATGAACTACGCAAACTCGTTCCAGAAACCCAAACCCCCAAAGTGAGCTACCAACAACAACGAAAAAAAATGCTCACCTCCATTTTTACCTTGTCGGAGCGACCTTGTGCAGAACTGATGCTCCCGATATCCAGGGTGGTGGTATTTAACAAAAACGATACCTTAAAATCCTGTATGGAACGGGTGAGACAACATAACTACTCGCGATTCCCCGTGTATGATGCAGAGGTAAAACAATATATCGGAGTTGTTCATATCATGGATCTGTTACGAGAGTTGCGCAGCAACCCTGACAAGCCGATACGAGAACTCAAACGTCCTCCTCGCTTTGTCAGCAAAAACATGCCCTCGGATCGCCTCATTCCACAAATGCAACTGTCACGCCAACCCTTTTTACTGGTGCGGGACAACCAAGAAAACGTCATTGGATTCATTACCATGGAATCCATCCTCGAAACCATTGTCGGCCCCCTGCAATAAGATGATGTGCCTAAAAGAGAGTTGAGAAAACTTTTTTCTACTATGGCAAACATGGCGGAGAGAGGGGGATTCGAACCCCCGGTACCCTTTTGGGGCACACTCGCTTTCCAGGCGAGCCCGTTCGACCACTCCGGCATCTCTCCGCAAAAAAAGCCCTCTTTCAGTCTAGAGGAAGGACGTGTTGTCTAACATGCTTTTGCTTGCTGTCAATAGATAATCGTCTTCAAGCTTTTGGTGGGGGTACTGTTTAGTGCGGTCCTTTATAGAGAAAGCGGTAGGGTGCCTGTGCCCATTCCCCGGCGTAGTCGACACCTATTCTAGGGGTTCTTTCGATGTGTTCTGAGCTGATGCGGTGGCCATCATCTGCGATCCACAACCCCGTTTGTTTTGATGCTGTTTGTTGGTTGTATCGTTGGTCTATTCCTAGGTGCTTGGTAAGTTTTCCCGGTCCGTCGTAAGGACCCGCGCCCCGGATTAATACGGCTGCAGGATACCCTTTGGGACCGGTGGTTATATTTAACAACCAATGTATGCCATAACATAAGTAGATGTACCATTGCCCGCCAGTATCAAACATGACGGCATTGCGAGGGGTTTTGCCTTTGTGGGCATGGCAAGCTTTGTCTTCTGTTCCATCGTAGGCTTCTACTTCAACAATGCGCACCTGTCGTAAGGTTCCGTCTTGTGTTTGGTGGCAGAGGGTTTTTCCGATGAGTTGTGGGGCAACTTCCAGCACGTCTCGTTTGAAAAAAGATGCTGGTAATACGGTCATGAGGGGTTTATTTTTCCAGCTTTTTTAACCGAGCCAAGATGGTAGGGATTTTTTTGATGTTGGACTCTAATTTAGCAAACTGTTTGTATTCTTTGGCAGGATAACCGACCACTCGCGTTCCTGGCGGTACGTCTTTGGTAACCCCCGCTCTGGCGAGTACCAAGGCTCCTTCTCCAATGTGTAGGTGTCCTGCGACACCTACCTGTCCGGCAAGAATGGCTTTACTTCCTATGTGGGTACTTCCACTGATCCCTACTTGTGAAACAATGACGGCATGATCTTCGATGATGACGTTGTGGGCGATCTGTACCAAGTTATCGATTTTTACGCCATGGCCTATGCGGGTAACCCCAAATCTTGCTCGATCTATGGCGACTTGTGCTCCAATTTCTACATCGTTCCCGATTTCTACGTTACCTAGTTGGGGTATTTTCTCTCGTGACCCACTGGCATCCGCTACAAAACCGAACCCATCCGAACCAATAACAGATGCAGGATGAATCACCACGCGGTCTCCAAGTATAACCCGGTGCCGAATAACGACGTTGGGGAATATCGTACAAGCCACCCCTATGCGAACTTCGTGACCAATGTAAGCCCCTGCATGAATGCACGTTTGAGCACCGATGACCGCACCGCTCTCTATGACCACGTTTGCGCCTATGTGTACTTCTTCCCCTATGGTTACATTTTCTGCAATCACGGCTGTGGGATGAATCCCTTTTGGAAACGTGGGTTCGGGAGGTAATAATCGTTGCACCGCCACGCTAAAGGCCTCGTCTGGGTTTTCGACCTCTATGAGGGTAGCCTTGGTGTTTGCTTTTGTTCCTTTCCGCACCAGTACGGCACCTGCTCCGGTTTCCTCTAGGAAGGCTTCGTACTTGGGATTGGCGAGAAAGCTGAGTTGAGTTGCATTTGCCTGTTTTAAATCAGCAACCCCAGAAAGCATGCACTGTTCATCGCCATGAACAACAACTCCTCCTACCCAAGAGGCTATTTCCTTAGCGGTTACTTTTTTCATGTACTTAAGGCGTTCAGCCCTTCTATAAGTGCTTCTTTGGTAATGCCAAAATGTTCCCAGACTTCTTTAAATCCGTCAGATGGGGCAACCGTTGGGTTGGTAATGCCTATATGTGAAAGGGGAACACGGCTAGCAACGCTGCTCTGAACCAGGGATGCAAAACCGCGTAATCCTATTTCAGGTGTGGCAATGATCCCATCTTCAATGGTCACCATACCTCCAGTATAGCGTTCGATCAGTCGATCAAGTTCCCCTTCTCCAAATGGGAGCCCGTTGATAACGTAGGCATCCACCTGTTGCTCTTCGGCGGCTTCAGCCGCCAAGAATGCGGTGCATCCAAACGCTAAAATCGCCCGAGTTGATCCGGGGTACTGGCGTAAAGGGGTCAAGGGAGTCCAAGGGTCTTCGGGTTTCCAAAGAGGTTGATCAGAGCCCTGCATTGACAAGGTTGGTACTTTATCGCGAGGAATGCCCAGGATGTGAGCACCATAACGTGAAGCCGCATCTCGTACAGCGATAAATGCAGCGCGGGCATCCGCCGGAGCATAAAAGCGGTCTATGTAGGGAAGGTATCCCATAGCAAGGGTTATCCAGTCTAAGCTCCAGCCGGAAAAGTGGTCACGACCAGTACAGGCACCTACATGGGACATGTGCACCATGACATTTAACCCTTCATTCACCCCATTCAGGTTCCGCTGGTATCGCCATAGTTCCAAGCCCTCACGTGCGATGCCTTCAAAAAACGCGGCAAAGGTAGACATGATATTGAGTTGAGGCTTTGGGGATGACATGGCGAGCCCATTTGCCATCAGTAGTGCCACTTGTTCTTCGATACCCATCTCAAAATGATGTTGTTGATCTAGGTGTGCTTCAGCTTTATCCAACTTGGTGGAGGGGGATAAATCGCAACCCACATTAAAGAATTGTTTTGGGTACGTTCGGGCAAGAATTTCATAGGCTGCACGGGTTCCGGTACGCGGGCTGTCTTTTTGCCCCACTTCTGGCAAGGTGACGGAGACGACTGCCTGGTCTTGTAAAACCAAGTTGGGGGTGCCTGGTGTTGGACGAGCATCGGTTACCACTTTTCTAGCAGGTTGCCCTTTTAAGTCTTCCAGGGCTTTTTCTTCTTCTGGTGTTAGAGCAAGCATAGGATTGGAAAGAACGTCTTCTAAATCTCGCCCTTTCATATGGCCGTCATGGTGTGTTTCTCCTCCCGGCAAATCATTCACCGCAAAAATGCACTGTATCATGGAGATTACATCCCGCCAGCTCATAAGCGAGCCTGGTACCCAAACCGGTTTGGCGGTATCAACACCATGCATCTTTGCGTAGTCAGCCATGGCATGTTCGATCCCCCAAGTCTGGGCAAAAACATCTAGGGTTTGGGTCAAACCAGTAGGGTAAATCATCGAGGGTTTGCCTTCTTTGGCAAGGTCAGCCCCTTTACGGTAGGCTTCCCATAAAGAAGGGGTATCATGTAAGCTAACGATCTCTAACAATTCAATTCCCATGGCCTCTATCATGGGACGAGGGTCTTTATTTATGATGTTTTTTGTGGGTCCAGAAAGTTGAATACCGTTCCGGTTCATTACAAATACAATAGGCGCTTGATGAAGGTGAGCACCATTAAAACCGTTTAATGCCTGCCCAGAAATCCAACCCGCATCTCCGCAATGACACAGCACCAATCCGTCTTCAGGGTAGTGGGCCCGTAACCCCAACGCTTGTCCAACCGCGACGGGTATCATAACGCCAAGACGTCCACCATTGAGTTGGGTCCCTCCGGGAACCCAAGCAATATGACCGGCGATATCTAGGCTACGGCGAAAGGTCTTAATTACGGTGTCTGGCGATAAAAACCCTAAGCTAGCAAGGGCACTATAATAGCCAACCGATGTATGTGCATGCTCTACGGTGAAATGGGTATGGGTATAATCCGTACAAGCCAGGGTTAGATGTAAGGACGGGATCAGTTCCAATCCGCCACCCAAGTGATCCAACTCTCCAATTTCTGCCAAGGAAGCTAAGGATTTGAGGGCAGTAGATGCTGACACTTTTTCTAGGGCACCAATAGTGGCAATCTGGTCTTGGGTTAATGAGACATCCTTTTTCAGATCAAGCGTAAATGGAAGCACATGTGATTCCACTTGGTCATGCAAGGAGGTTGCCGTTTGTATTAACTGCTTATTTCTATTTTCTTGAGCGACTATTGCCTTGGTATTCTTCACGTATTATATCACCTTATTAAAAGTTCTTTCTTTTTTTATCTACTTGCCTATAAGGGGGTATATCCTTGCTGGCAAGCGGTTATCATGAAATTTACACTACAAGAAATTTGGGAACCCATTACAACAGGTGTTGAGCTTGCAGGGCTTTTTATCGGCGTGATACAGGGTCCTGATGAGGTCATGTGGCAAACACATACCCCTGAGGGAGCATCTTATAAGATCGATGATACAACCTTATTCCCTATTGCTTCCTGTACGAAGCCTATGACAGCACTTTGTACCTTGCTCTCCCATAAACCTGAGGAAATAACCGCCCCTATACAGCAAATATGGCCAGCTTTTGAGATGTTTGACCCAACAGCGTCATCCCATATGACCCTGCAACATGTATTGAGTCATCAATCTGGACTTCCTGCCCATACCCACGCTTGGATCTATCCAGGATGCGACCGGGCAACGTTTATGCGGCAACGCTTACCGCATTTACAATCGGTGGGGCATTTTGAAGGAACCTATCGTTACTCAAATGTAATCTATGCCTTGGCTGGCTTCTTATGTGAAGTGAAAACCGGAATGTCTTGGGAAAACCACATTAAAAAAACCCTATGGCAACCGTTGAAGATGTCCAATACCGTTCATTTAAGCAGTTCGTGGCAAAACGACCCTAACCTTGCACCACCTTTTGATAGTCGTGGACAACCTATGCCTTTTTTTTATGCAACAGATCACCATCCCATCGCTCCTGCTAGTGAGGTTATGTCCACAGGGGCAGACCTCCTATCCTTCGTTAGGGCGATGCTATCTCCACCCAAAAATTGGGCGGAGGCTATAACCCGTATGACAACCCCACAGGTTCTCATTACCCGTTCACGCCCATGGAACGATAACGGGCGATTGTATTACGGACTGGGTTTGCGAATCGAACAGCTAGGAGGTCATCAACACCTATACCACACGGGTCAATGCAGTGGATATACCTCACTTATCAGTTGGATCCCTTCCTTGAATATAGGCATCGTATTATGTAGCAATACGGATAATGCAACGTCTTCCTTATTTCCCCTTCTCTACAAAACGTACCACCTCTTGAAAGGGCTGCCTTACTCACCGCCTCCGGTAAAAACGGAATCAACATCAAAACAACCTGAAAAATCACAGGAAGAAGACGAAGCTCTAACGACGCCATTAAACCCTGGTGTCTATGCCCATCCTGGATATGGATTCATCCACCTGACTACGGATGGGAAACTAATCCAAAATGGCATAACCGCAGGACATTGGGAAAAAAACCAGATTCACTTCACTCAATATGATGCTACCTTTACGGTCATCTCCCGTGGTGGCGACCTTTTAATCCCGTTTGAGTCAACCCTTCCACCCATTGTATTTTCTAAAAAAAGGGACTCTTATTAAAAGAGGGTATCCCCACCATTTACTCAGTGTCTTACTTCGTTAAAGCGGTCGCACTCGGGACATTTAATATAGTATTTTTGAGGATTCTCTGGATTGAGCTTCACGGGCTTGTACAAGGTTCCTGCCAATCGCTCTTCTTGTATTTCGTCTAGGTTATACTGCAAGGTGGAGTTGCATTGGTAGCATATCACTGTAAATTCCTTTTCCATAGGCAACGTTTAGTATATTATTACCCCTTTTGGCAAGGGCTATTTTTTGAGAAGCTTTGCTTGCCAATTTTAGTATGAAGCTTAACAGGCGAACGTTAATTTATTTTAAATGGGAGATAAAAGATGAGTAAGAAAAAAAACCGCACCTTTAAAACAGAAGTACACCAGTTGTTAAACCTGGTGATTCATTCTTTGTATTCTAATCGTGAGATTTTCCTTCGCGAACTCATTTCGAACGCCAGTGATGCTATTGACAGAGCCCGCTTTGAAGCCGTATCTAACGATGCGGTACAAGAACCAGAATCCGGCTGGAAAATAAAACTAATCCCCAACAAAGACGCCAAAACCTTAACCATCCGTGACAATGGCATTGGGATGAATTTAGATGAGGTGGAGCAAAACATCAGCACCATCGCTCATTCCGGCACTAAAGCCTTCTTAAAAAACCTTCAAGAAGCCGATGCCGATGAACGCCCTGACCTGATTGGCCAGTTTGGGGTAGGGTTCTATTCAGCGTTTATGGTCGCCGATACCGTGGATGTGATTACCAAAAAAGCAGGTAGCGAAGACCCTGCTATAAAATGGTCTTCTAAAGGTGAGGGCAAGTATTCGATAGAAGAAGTCGAAAAAGAAACAACGGGTACAGATATTATCTTACATTTAAAAGAAGACCAGCAAGACTACCTCGAAGAATGGAAATTGCGTCAAACGGTCAAGAAATATTCAGACTATGTTGCCTTTCCCATTACCATGGATGTGACCAAACAACAGTCCAAGATCAACGATGATGGCGAAGTAGAAAATGCCGATGAAATGGTAGAGGTGACGGAAGAAGACACCTTAAACTCCATGAAAGCCCTGTGGGTTAGACCCAAAAACGAAATAACCCAGGAAGAATACGCAGGTTTTTATAAAGCCATAACCCATGATTTTAACGATCCCGCTAAGGTCATTCATTACAGTGCTGAGGGAGCCCTAGAGTTCCATGCTGTATTGTTTGTTCCTGAAAAAGCACCCATGGATTTGATGTACGAAATGCAACCCAAAGGCATCCAGCTCTATGTACGCCGGGTCTTCATCATGAATGATACCATTGCCATGCTACCCCCCTATCTCCGCTTTATGAAAGGGGTGGTGGATTCAAGTGACCTCCCCTTAAACGTAAGCCGTGAAATCCTCCAAGAAGAGGCCTTGTTACAAAAAATACAGAAAAACATCGTTACTAAAATTCTAAACACCCTGAAAGAATGGTTAGAAAAAGATCGCGATGCCTATACGGCGTTTTGGCAAGAGTTGGGGAAAGTATTTAAAGAAGGCATGCATAGTGATTTTGCCAACAAAGAAAAAATACAAGACCTCCTGCTGTTTGAAAGCACAGCAGAAAACAACGAGCAGCCCATGACCACCCTAAAAGAGTACGTTGAGCGCATGCCCGAAACACAAAAGGCGATTTACTATCTTGCGGGCGAAGACCGCAATGCCTTATTGCACTCCCCCCACCTAGAGGCCCTGCGCAAAAAAGGGTATGAGGTACTACTCATGACCGACACCATAGACGAATGGGTGCTCCAAGCCTTGACCGAATATAATGAAAAACCCCTCCAAAGCGTGGACAGTGGCAATCTAGATCTACACGACGAAGAAGAGAAAAAAGAAATCGAAGAAAAAACCAAAACCGCCAGCGAACAGTATGCCCATGTTTTGGAATCGATGAAAAAACATCTTCAAGATGAGGTGTCGGATGTGCGGTTTAGCAGCCTGCTGACCGAAAGTGCCTCTGCCCTAGTGGCGGATCCCAACGGGATAAATAAAAACATGCAGCGCATTATGCAACAAATGGGTCAGGAGGTCCCCGACGCCAAACGCATATTGGAACTCAACCCGAGCCACCCCTTGCTGGCCAAACTGGCGGAAGCAGAGGAAGAAAAAATCACCCAATATGCAGAACTCCTCTATGGTCAAGCTTTGTTGACAGAAGGAAGTGCTTTAAAGAACCCCTCCCGGTTCACCCGACTGGTAAGCGATCTGATGGCGTGATGCGTTAACATAAAAAACGACTTTTACTTGCAATGGTTCGTGTATTTTTTTCCATGCCGATATGGAGAGAAAAAAACATACCAAATACATCGCGAGGGTTATGCTATGTTGTATCCTAGGGGGGACGGGTTGCCTTAAAGATCTCACCCCGCTGAAACAACAAGCAAAAACACAGCAATTAAAATTGGAGCAACTTCAACGTGAGCACCAAACCCTCGTATTGGAATTACAAACTGGGGAACAACAACGAGTCTTGAGCGAAGCTGTGCTAAGCCTCAGCAACGAAGTCGTCCAACTTCAAGAACAATTCAAAGAGACAGAAACCGAAATAGAAACGCTCACCCAACAAAATCAAGCCTTTGATAACATCCCCCACGGGTATGAAAAAGTACGCTTTCGCAGTGGGGCAGATGTCGCCTGCCGGGTAAGCACGTATGAAAACGGAACACTCACCCTCACCGGTGCTTCCGGAAAAGAAAAGCGGGGCTCCATCAGACTCGTAGAAGGCATCTTGTTCCGACAGGCAGATGTGGAACCAACCGAATTCACCGAAACACGTCAACCAGAGCCTCGTCAACAAACAACCGAACCCAAACCCTTTAACGGACCCTATCGAATCGAAGTGGATATGGTACGGTCTAAAGCATCTAAAAGCATTGATCGTCACTCAGGGTTTTTAGATGAAGAACGGCAAGATATTCAGTTTACGATTAAAGTAAAAAGTGAAGAAATGACGTCTCAAATCTATGAAAATCTAAATGCTAAAGTCTACGTTATCACACGTCATGTTCAAGATAAGGATAACTACATTCTCCTTATCAAAGAAAGTAAAGATTTTTCCGTAGCCCCATTTGAAGAGTTTGTCTTTGAAACTAAAGAAGCTTATACGGAATATGATGATGAACGTTCAGGTCAATACGGGTATAAGTATTACGGCTATTTGTTGCGTATTTTTGATGCCAAAGGAAACATGCTAATCGAAAAAGCGTCTAGAAACCGTTTAATTAAATCTGCAGATACCTACACTGCTTTAACGGAAGGCAATGGATTTAGATTATGAAAATGAATATTAAAGCACGATATCTTTTCATTCCTCTTTTTTTCTTTGTGGGGTGCAACCAAGAACAAGAACAGAAGCTAAAAGAAACCCTTAGCAAGCAACAAGAAGAAATGGCCCGATTGACCACTTCCATCGCTGAAAAACAACAAGAGGTAACGGAAGCAACGGGGACATTACAAGCCCAACTAGATAAGCTACAAAAACAAAAAGAAAACCTCACTCAACAAATAACCCCACTGGAAGAAAAACGCCAGCAACTGCGAGACCAAGTACAGTTTGCAAAAAACAATGAGCAAAAGAAACTCGATCGCTTTACGTTAGAAAACGATAAAACCGTGACGGGCATCACCGAAAAATATCTGCGTGGATATTTTTGGGTAGCACCCCGACCCGGCGAAGAGGCTAAACGCCTCCCCGCCGACCGGGTTCAACGCATCGATTTTTATGCAGAAACGCTAAGCGATTAACTTTGACGGGTAAACTTAGTGAAGTCCGGCTTACGTTTTTCATTAAACGCATTGCGACCCTCTTGACCTTCATCGGTCATATAATACAACATCGTAGCGTTCCCAGCCAATTCCTGTATCCCCGTTTGACCATCGCAATCCGCATTCATAGCGGCTTTAATACACCGAATCGCAATGGGTGACTTTTCTAAAATTTCCCGGCACCATTGTACGGTTTCTGCTTCCAGTTTTTCATAAGGCACCACGGTATTCACCAGCCCCATATCTAAGGCCTCCTGTGCATTATATTGACGACACAAAAACCAAATTTCACGGGCTTTCTTCTGGCCCACAATCCGAGCCATGTAACTCGAACCATATCCACCATCAAATGAACCCACCTTAGGTCCGGTCTGACCAAAAATAGCATTGTCGGCTGCAATGGTAAGGTCGCACATCATGTGTAATACATGTCCGCCCCCGATCGCATATCCGGCAACCATGGCGATCACCGGCTTCGGACAGGTACGAATATCTCGCTGAAAATCCAAGACATTCAAATGATGCATTCCTTTCTCGTCCTTATAACCAGAATCCCCTCGGATAGATTGATCCCCACCCGAGCAAAAGGCTTTTTCTCCTTGGCCGGTCAAAATCACCACGCCAATCTCCGCATCATGACGCGCATCCTGTAAGGCATCTATCATTTCTTTTACGGTTCCCGGACGAAACGCATTTCGCTTTTCCGGACGGTTAATGGTTATTTTTGCGATCCCGTCTGCTTTATGATACAAGATATCTTCATAGGTTCCTGCTGTTGCCCAATTTGGGGTATTCATTTTATCATCTCCATGTTCCATTGGTTAAAAAAATCCGGATTTTCTAAAGCAATATGATGTCCCGTTTCGGGGACAATCTCAACACAAATGGAGGGATTACTCTCCTGAATGAGGGCTCCTTGGGCAACATATTTTTCATCCCGTTCTCCCGCCAAATAACGCACCGGGACCTGGACCTCGGCAAGCAAAGGCAAAAAATCAGGTTGCTGGTCCACCCCCATGCCTGTTACCGCACGTGCCAACTCTTCAGGATCATTTTGTAAACACTGTTTTTTCCATCGCGTCAACGTTTCCGAATGCTTCCGTAAACTGGCAAACAAAGCTTGCTCGTACCACGCATCTAAAAACTGATCCAAGGGAACCGTTCGTAGCTGTTGCGCAACTGCTGCATTCCTTGCAGCAGCTTGCTGACGTTCCTCATGGGAGAGATGACCTGTATGGCAAGAAACCAAATGAAGCGAGCGCACCTTCTCCGGAAAACGTGCCCAAACCCCTAACGCAATACGCCCTCCCATAGAATAGCCACCAAGTGCCACCGGTTCGTGGATACTCGCTGCAATGGCCCGAACAGCATGTTCAAACTCATAGGCATGAGGCGCTAGCCCAACCCGGTCACCATGACCTGGCAAACACACCTCGCCACGTCCCATAAAACCATGAAGAAACAAGGTGCTCATCGCGCCACCTCCGCCTCGAACACCGCTTCAATAACCCTCGTTCCTGAAGCATAGGCGTCCACAAAAGCCGCCCGATCACCAACCCGGGCATAACTCAAGCCAAACATTCCAGCAGCCCCCTCAAAACAAACCCCGTGAGGGGTAACAAACCAAGGCTCAAAGACATCTGGATAATTCGAAATGGGTAAACGATGAAAAATCCCACCCCCATTATTATTCACGATGACCAAGCGTACAGGCACATCCCCAATCCGCAACATCAACAGGGCATTCAGGTCATGCAACGCGGTCAAATCACCCATATAAGCCGTGACCGGAACCCCCCAGCCCATAGAAGCCCCCACCGCCGAAGAAATATTCCCATCAATACCACTCGCACCACGGTTCGCCATGACCCGAGTTCGAGGATACCTTGAGCCCACGACCTTGTTCATCATTCGAACACACAAACTGTTCCCTAAAAACAACCCATGTCCTGCTGGCAAAACATCCAACAGGGTTTCTGCTAACGCGGCTTCAGTCCACCCCATTTCAGGTGCTGGCAAAGGAGGACGTAACCACGCCACCGGCTCATTCTGCCATGATGTCAAACTCGCGACAACGTCGCCCTCCAACCGAACAACACCTATCTGTAAAGGATCCTGCACCTGGCTCGATGTCGTTAGGTGAAACACGCTGGCGTTTAACGACTGTAGGTGTTCCCATAACGAAAAATCGACCAAACGCCCCCCCACATACAACACAGTATCGACCTTCTTAAGTTGATCTAACTGGTGAACCACCAACGCACTACGCCCGACGAACCCCGAACAAACATCCACGAGCATAGGAACCTGGTTACGCTCACAAGCCTTTAGCACCGCTTGTTGCACATCAGGATCAAACAACCCGCCCACCATAACCACGTCAATTGAACTCGGTATAGATACCGCAGGCAGCCGCACTTTCTTAACCGGATTCCAGACAAAATCAGAAGGTAAATGACCCACCCCTTCCAAAGGCTTCGCGAATCGGGTATTGATATGTATTGGACCAGATTTCGCCTCAAACAAAGCAGCACGCAAAGCCTCAACAGGAAAAACACCTTTCTCCAAATCTACATCAACACAAGCCCGTGCGTATCTCCCAAAAATATCTTGTTGAAAGATAGTTTGATTCGCACCCGTATTCAACATACTCGACGGACGATCAGCCGTTAACAAAATCAAAGGCACCTCTTCCAAAAAGGCTTCCACTGCCGCAGGCAAACCATTCGCAACGGCTGTTCCCGAAGTCGTCACCCAAACAACAGGCTTGTTAGAGGCTCTAGCACAACCCAGCGCAGCAAAAGCCGCCCCTCGCTCATCCACATGCCCGGTCAAATGAAACCGATGATCACCAGCAAACGCCATCACCAACGGCGTACACCGGCTACCAGGACACAAAAAAACCTGCTCAACCCCTTCACGAACCAACACCTCCATCAACAAGGCAACCTGATCAAATGGATCACACGTCTTCATTCGCCAGCACACTCAGGTATTCGCTAATCTTATTTTCAATTTCTTCCCACTCTAACTCCGGTTGAGACCCTGCAACAATCCCAGCACCGCTATACAAAAACACCTTACTTCCCGCAACCCGGGCAGAGCGAATGCCCACACAAAACTCCGCTGCATCCCGGCTGATCCATCCCACCGGTGCGGCATACCAACCCCGATCAAACGGTTCCAATCGCGACAACTCAGACAACGCAACATCGGTAGGATAGCCCCCCACAGCAGGGGTTGGGTGCAACCCTGCGACAATAGCCCCATCGCTCACCCCCGGCTTAATCTTGCCCAATGCCGCAGAAAACAAATGCTGGCGCTCATCCAGTCTAAGCAAATGCACCTCATCAGGCACATCCAATGAATCACACAACAAATGAAGACGTTGCCGAATACTGCGACGAACAATTTCATGTTCCAACAAATCCTTTTTACTGGTCAACAATGCCTGAGACAAGCGATCATCCTCCACGGGATTCGGATCCCGTGGACGTGTACCCGCCACGGCTTCGCTCCACACTTTGCGATCTTTCCGTTTAAACAAACGCTCTGGAGTGGCCGCCAAAAAAGCATGATCTCTTTCCGGTTGAAGACAAAAATAATACCCATAACGTGAACGGTCCCTCACCCGAAGCAACAACGCCACCGGATCAGGAACAGAAGAACAAGTCACCTCCACCTCGCGTGCCAACACCAGCTTATCCAACACCCCATGCTGCAAGCAATCCATCGTCGACGAAACCGCGTCAGCCCATGCAACATGATCCGGACGATCCACCCTCTCACCCGCTGGAAACGTTTTGGGCAAGGTCAGAGCCTCCTCCCACACCAACTGATGCAACTCGTTTATCAAAGCATCATGATCAAAAGACATTTCACGCTGAAAAACCAAATTGCATACCAGCATGGCCTGACCTTCGGTTTTCATCACTTCAAAACGAGGCAACCAAAAATGACTGGACCCCCAAGACGCCCACACATCATCCTTTGACGTGTTACTCGGATCAAAACAAAAGCCCCCAATATAACGCAACCCCGGGTTTTCCTGCATCAACGCCCTACAACGGTCAATCAATGCATCTGGGTGGCTATCTGGGCTTCCCATGACTTCATCCGCAACCCCCACACCGGCCAGTTCCCAATTATCCTCACGCCCCTGCCAATAAAAACGACGAGAAAAGGGTTGTTGGTAAAGCCAGCGCAAAGGATCCACCTCTGGCAAAGGCGCTGCCAATCGCTTAACCATAAAAGGTTGGTTTTCCGATGCCCGATCCCAAGAAGCAACCGTGCGGGCAATCCCATGTTCAAGTTGGTCAAGCACCTCCTTCATGATCTAAGCACGGTCCCCCTGATAAATGGTGGCGATGCCACCCATGAGCGGTACCGCTTTCACATCCACAAAACCTGCCCCTTTCATCAAGGCACAAAAAGCCTCCCCGCAAGGAAACGTCTCCACCGTTTTATTTAAATACCGATAGGCCTTGGTATCACCAGAAACCAAGCCCCCTAGCACTGGTAAAATATTCCGAAAATAAAGCAAATACAACCTCCGCCACAACCGATTCTCGGGCATAGAACATTCAAGTATAAGAGCCCGACCTCCCGGTTTTAACACCCGTAACATCTCCCTTAAGCCCAGATCAACATCTTCCAAATTACGAATACCAAAAGAATTGGTTGCCGCATCAAACTGGCTGTCTTCAAAGGGCAGAGCTTGTCCATCGCCGGTTAAAAAGGTGATTTTTTCTTTCCATGGTGTGGTCTCCAGTTTTTTGCGTCCGAGTGCCATCATGCCTTCGGACAAATCAACCCCGATGCCCTTGGAAATGGGTGCGCCGGCTTCTAGCATATGAAAAAGTTGGTCGCCCGTGCCTGTGGCGACATCCAGCAACTCGAGCCCTTCACCGTTGGGTTCTTGGGGGAGCATCTTGACCATTTTTTTTCGCCAGGCAACGTCTCGACGTCCGGAAAGGAGGCGGTTTAGCACGTCGTACCGGCCCGCTATGCGGTCAAACATGCGCCATACTTCTTTTCTTGAGGGTGTCTCTGATGGTGTTTCTGTTTTCATAATTGGGTTGCATGATGTAGGGTTATTGACCATTAGCCAATCAAAAACAGCCATGATCATGCTGCCCCAAGAATATAAACGCGCACAAGAAAAGTACAACCTCAAGCCGGGGGATATCTTTTTATTTGTTCGGGTACAAGATCAGGTGTTGGAGGTTTGGCTTGAGCATGGTTGTGTACAACAGTTTTCGGTGTCCACGGCAGCGTCAGGATTGGGTGAGGCGATGGGAAGCGGTAAAACGCCCAGAGGGTTTCATGAGGTTTGTGATCGCATAGGGGAGGGGCTCCCTTTGTTTACTCGTTTTGTTTCTCGCGTACCGAAGGGCATCTGTTTACCGAATCATGATGTGGCGGATGCCATTACAACGCGGTTGTTTTGGCTGGATGGGCTGGAGGATCGCAATGCCTCCAGCAGGCTTAGGTACATTTATATCCACGGTACCAATCGTGAAGATTTGATTGGTACCCCTGCTTCGGAGGGGTGTATCCGGCTTTGTAATGCTGATATGTTGGCCCTTTGGGAGCGTTGTAGGGGGCGTCGGGTGTTGTGTTTTGTTGCGGAAGCTTAGTGACAACCGCATCCGCCACCGCCTCCACCACCGCAACATCCTCCGGAGCTCAATTCATCTTCTGTGGGTATGCGTCCGAGCTCTAGGGTTTTGTTGAGGTAGGATAGTACGGTATCCTGTAGCTTTTGCCATTCTTGCTGGGCCTGCATGAAGGGGGCGGCTATGGGGTGGTTGACGAGTTTGTCTCGTTCGATCTCAAATCCGCGGATCTCTTCTTCGCTTAGCGCCATGCCTTCTTGTTGTTTGCGGGAGAGTTGTTGTTGGAGCTCTACCACGCTTCGGTATAGGTTTTGGGCTTCGGGATCGTTATCAAAGGCATCTAAACGGGCTACAATGCTTTTGAAGCTGTCTTGTTGCAGTAGCTGTTCGCAGAGTTCTTTGGTTTTTTCGATTACGGGTGTTGTTTCTGGTTTTAGTTCAATCATTTCTTTTCCTCACACTTTTTTTTCCTAGTATATTCCATAAAATGGCACTTGCAATAGTCAATGTGAATATAGTTTGATGTTTAAAAAGTATATTATGAGAAAAACATCCTTTAATTATGAAGAGTTGCTTGCCTGTACGCGGGGAGATATTTTTGGTGCTAACTCACCGAAGTTGCCGGCCCCGAATATGTTGATGTTTGATCGCATTTCTACGATTAGTGAATCGGGGGGGCGGTTTAACAAAGGTGAGGTTATTGCGGAGTTAGATATTAAGCCTGATTTGTGGTTCTTTAAATGCCATTTTATCGGGGACCCGGTCATGCCTGGGTGCCTCGGGCTAGATGCCTTGTGGCAGTTGTGCGGGTTTTTTCTTGCGTGGAAAGGCAATAAGGGTCGGGGTAGGGCTTTGGGTGTCGGTGAAGTGAAGTTTACGGGACAGGTGTTACCCCATGTTAAGCATGTAAGTTATCATCTTCATTTTAGGAGAATTATTGATCGTAAATTAATCATGGCTATTGCCGATGGTGAGGTCTTTGCCGATGGCGAGCTTATTTATGAGGCCAAAGGTTTGAAAGCAGGAATTTTTAGTCATGACGACGCCTGATAAGCCTGGTAGCCCTGGGGGTACGGAGGGGGGCTCTTTGTTGTTTTTGTTTGGGTTTGTGTTGAGCATGACCTCGTTGTGGTTCTTTTTTGACTCGGTACGGGTGACCACTTCAGGATTTGGTTATTTTTCTGGCCTGATGGGGGGCGGAGGAGGTCGTGGCGGGCTTGGGTTTAGAGATACGACGTCTATGGGTATTTTGTTTGTGCCGTTTTTTATCGCCACCATCGCTCTTTTTTATGATTATGGTATGCGTTGGGCTAGGTGGCTTTTCTGGATCGGTATTGCCATTATTGTGGTGGAAATTTTGAGCCGCATTCGTTTTCATTTGGACATGAAGAATAGTTTGTTGTTGCTGATGATGGTCGGGTTTTGTGCTGGTGCGGGGTTGATGTTGCGCTCGTATTTTCCTCGTCCTGGTAAAGCTTCTTCAACAGAACAAGATAACCCTGCGTAATGCATGAGCCAAGAACATTATATCTTGGTTTTTGGCGTTTTGGGCATGGTTGGTTTTTTTTGGTTTGTGCTGTTGCGGATGCGTCGGCGTCGGTTGCGGGAAGATCTACAGCGGGGGCTTTCTCGGTTTAATCAGGAAATCGTTATGACGATGGAGCAATATGAACAGCTTAAAAACCGGATGGAGTTTATCGTTGAAACCTACCAGCCGGAAGAACCTGAGCAGCAGCAGAGACATGCGCAGTCTCGTACCCTCATTGAAAAGGATCTGAAGCTAATTCATACCCGCTGGCTTAATATGGTGGAAACCAAAAACCGTGTTGAAGGGGAGTTGCATCAGCACCAGACCTTGCCAGGGTATCTTCATTACGAGTTAAGCCAAGACTTGCTTCTTTCAGCAGCCCGTAACAGCACCCGCGATCTTTTACAACAGTGTGATCGAGCAATTCGTGAACTCGAGCCCTCTTAAATTTTTTATACAACCAACGAAAGGAAAACATTATGGCTATAGGAAAATCACTCTTACGATTCTGGCGTTCTTTAATCGCTTTATTTACGGGGGGGCTGAATGAGGCTTCTGAGAAAATTGAGGGCCGCGCAGAAGTGGTGAAAGCGCGTTATGAAGATATTATTCAAGATAAAGTTTCTCATATTCAGCAATATAAGGAGGCCATTGCGACGCTGATTGCGCAACGTGAGCAAAAGGTAGCCTCTGTAACCGAGCTTACCAATGATATTGAGAAGTTGGAGAAGTTAAAAACGGGCGCAGCCGCGAAAGCAAAGCGTTTGGTGGAGGAGCAAAAGGCTGCTGGTAAATCGCCTGAGGAAATCAAACAAGATGCGGAGTACCTTCGTTGTGCAGATGCGTTTAGCAATTTTAAAAGCACCTTGGAAGAAAAACAGGCCCATATCACAGATCTGGAACAAGATTTAAATGCTTTTGGTCAGCGGATCGATCGTCATAAGGAACGTATCCATGATATGATGAAAGAGGTTCAGACCTTGCGGGACGAGGCTCAAGAAGCGGTTGCGGATATTTTGACTGCATCTCAGGAACAAGAAATTAATGATATGCTTAGTGGGATTTCGGATGATCGGACCTCTGAAGAACTTACCCGCCTACGTGAGTTACGTGAACGTTCCAAAGCTGAGGCACAAATCAGTAAGGAGCTTTCCGGAGAATCGTTGAGGGAACAAGAACAGGAGTTCTTGGAATATACCCAAGACGATAATCAAAATAAGGCGTTTAATGACTTGATGGGGCTTTAGTTTGGGGAATGCTTGCCTTCACCTGGGGCTGCACCTCATCGCTTTGTCATGATTAGCGAAACGTGGAAATGGTTGTTGCGGATGGGCTGGCTTGTAGGCGGCTTTTTGTTGCTGTCTTTTTTGTTTCAGGGACTGAACCTTTTTTTTAACCTTTATGAGATTCACCCTTGGATTGCTATTGCCTTTGCAGTTGTTCTGACCGTGGGACTTCTTGGGGTCGCACGCTGGGTTTATGTCAGAATTTGGCGTTTTCCTAAAGCGTTGACGCCGCCGACCATACCTGACCCCCAAAACCCGCGTAATTCGGAAATCGCCGCCTATGGTCGTTATTTGATTCAGTACCTTCAACGTCTTGAGCAGAACCCCTATCTCTCCGATACGGAACAGACCCGCGCGGGGGAAGGGGTTGGTCGGTTGCGACGTGAGCTGGATAAAACGCAACCGGCTACGAAAGTGCTTGCTCTGTTTCTGGAAATGGAGGAGGAGTACATTGTTCCTTTGTTGCAGCGGTTGAAAGAGGTTTCGTCAAAGGAGGTTCGGTCTTGTGTTAGGGATGTGATGTTTTCGGTAACCTTTAGCCCCTATCAAAGTGTGGATATGGTCGTGGTGATCTACCGGAACGTGACGATGATTTTACGCATCATTGCCATTCATGCTACCCGACCTCGATTAAAAGAGCAATGGTTGATTTTATCCGACACGTTGAAAATTGTCATCACGGTTAACTTTATCAATGCGGGACGAAACCTGTTTGAAAGCTTGTTTGCCAATCTTCCTTTTCTGGGTAGGGTTGTGGATGATATGGCCCAGGGACTAGGGGCTGGGTATCTGACCTCTGCAACGGGCTATGCTGCGATTGATCGCTGTGCCGCTTTTCGGGGTTGGTCGCAGGATCAAGCGCGAAAACATTTGATGTCGCAAGCCCGTACGTTTTTGGGGGATGTTCGGGATACCTTTACCAAAGATGTGTTGCCGGATATGAAAACACGTATTACGCGTAGCGCGCCATCGGATATTACAAAAAAGCCCGGTTTTTGGGACACGATTTTAGATGGTGTAAACGAGTCTATTGATGCCACCACCGAACTTACAGAGCAATATCTTTTTCGTCCAGTCATGCGCACCGGAACAACCATTAGCAGAGGAGTTGCGGGATCGGCAAATCGAGGCATTAAAGGCATGTTGGATTTTCTTTCTGTGTTTAAAACCCCACCCCAAAAGTAGGCTGGTTAACCTTATGGGGAGGTGCCAAAGCGATGGTGTATGTTGTTGAGCAGGTTGATAAGATAGCTGTCTTTGATACGATAATACACGCACCGCCCATCGCGTTCTTTTTCTAAAAAACCACACCGCTCCATGAGACGAAGATGCTGAGAAACCACGTTTTGTACTAAGTCACATTGTTCAGCAATCTGACCTACGGTGTAGTGGCCACTCATGAGAAGCTCTAGAATATGAATGCGGGAAGGGTTTCCTAGCGTTCGTAAACATTCCGCAACATGTTGCCGGTCAGTGGGTCGTAACATTGCATTTTTTACTTTTGTCATTCCTGAACATATCATGATATTTTTATATATGTCAATATAGGGTTGTTGCTATTGCTGTTTTAAACGGTTGCATTCTAGTAAAGGTTGTTCTAATCAGTATGGCTAATTTTATAGTGGAGCAGAAAATCATGGGTTTACGTTTTAGTGTAATCGTATTAAATTTATTGTTGATGGGGCTATGGTCCTTTGCGGAGTTGTTGCAGACACCCAGCTCGGAAAGTCCCCCTCCATCAGAACCAAGTGAAATCGGTTCGTTTGAACCGTTGCAAAGTATGCAAGAAGGCTTGCGATCCGATGCGGTTCGCCTGTCGGATGATTTGGCTGAGAGACTAAGCCAACGGGACCTAGAACAGGAAAAAAACTTAAGCCGAGAACGTTTGCGTGCAAAACAACAGGAAGAAAATAGACCCGATTCGGTAAGAAGCCTTGCTACCAATGATCAATTTACAACGAGTCTAAAACGCATTATTGCTACGTTAAAAGCCAATGAAGCTGCACCCGATACTACGTCCAAGGAATTAACCACACCTGAAACTGAAACAGAGCAGAAAATGATGCCTACAAACCCATCGGTTTCCAGCCTTACGAATGGTGCTGTTCGGGTGTTTCCCACGGCTTTGTCTCCGTTGTTGTTGTTTGGCAGCATTCATAATAAGATAGATGACGGTTCGGTTGGCAGTGTAATTGGTGGAGGCGGAGAACAGTTCTTTCCCAATGTGATCTTTGGTGATTTTCATGTCATTGGTGGTGGCATGAACAACAGGGCCGGAGGTGATTTCTCCTCGGTACGCTCTTCTTTTGCTACCATAGGAGGCGGGCGGAATAACGTGGCGGAAGAAATAAATAGTACCGTGGGTGGGGGTATGGGCAATCAGGCCTTGGGAGGAAGTTCGTTTGTCGGAGGAGGCATGAACAATTCCACCATTGGCGAATATGCCAGCGTTCTTGGCGGAAAAGAAAATGAAGTTGAAGGTCCTTTTTCGAGTGTCGTTGGTGGAAATAAAAACAGGATCGATGATCAATATGCATTCATAGGCGGGGGGTCGTTTAATGAAGCTAAAGGGTTGGCATCCACCATTTCCGGTGGGGCAAACAATGCCACGGATGGGGACTACGCCACCGTCGCAGGTGGGTATCTAAACGAGGCGAAGGGGAAGTATAGTTTTGCCGCGGGCAATCATGCAAAAGCCTTCCATGATGGCGTTTTTGTATGGGCAGACTCTGAAGACGAGCGTTTTGTAAGCACCGGTTCCGATCAATTTCTTATTCGTGCAAGTGGTAACGTTGGGATTGACACTACTAGCCCCAAAGAAAAGTTGACCGTTGCCGGGAATGTCGCTCCTGATGCACCTGGAACCTTTCAACTTGGAAGCCCTGCGTTGCCTTGGAGCGGCGTTTATGTTAGCGATGGAATCCATACGACCTCGGATCAACTGCGTTTTTTTGTTAATGGCAAGGAAGTTATGGGTATTGACGAAGCGGGGAACTTGTTCATTATGAACCAACCTGCTGATATATCCGATGCCACGGTGGTACGCTCTTCGCCTTCTTCTTCGACCAATACAGCCCATACGGCGCTTTCCGAACTATGGTCTAAAGAACGAAATGCCCTTCAAGAACAAGTGCTCGAGCTACAAGAACTGATCCAACGTAAAGAGGAAGTGCCCACGCTTATGACCGATTCAAATCGATCGTTTGTTTCCCTGCAAACTTCAGACGTGCAGCGTATCAGTGCGCAAACCTTTACGAACCTCTGGGGTATCTTTGCACCTCGTTTAAACTATAGTAGCACCAGTGCGGTAAGCAAGGTGGAGCGTAATTGGTTGGAGCGTGAGGAGAAATGGTTTCTTGCCCTTGAGGCACTGCAAGGTCAAGTCATGGGTATTTCGAACGGGCTTTTATCCGTAAAGCATCAAGGTCATGACCGTAAAGCTATGGAGACCGAACCACCTTTGATTACCAATACTGAATCTCCGCAAGTTCCGTCTGTGACGACAGATGTGGATGTAAAAGAACCTGCTTCCTTGTCGTGGACCAATACCTTCAAAGATCATGTGATGAAGCAGGTTGAGGATAAGGTAACAGCTACGGTACGCATGGAACTCGAAAAAGGGGAATCCCAAGCGCAGAAAAAATTTGAGGTGTTACAACAGAAGGTGCTTGCGGTCGCTGCTGGTGCTACAGCGACTTCTCCTGATGCTTCCAAAACAGGAACCCAGCCCCCAAAAAATTGGGACCAAGATTTAGATGAACGAATTTTAGCCACCGTCCAAGATGAGCTGGTAAAGGAACGTGTGGCGTTAGAAAAATTGTTGCGTTCGAGCCCCAAAACCATTTCACCTTCCGATTCTAGTGGCAAGCGCATTCCTGGACCAACCGGTTCTTTTGTGTCTCAAACCGGTAGCGATAAACAACCCAATCTTGCTTTGGGCGAGTATGCCACGGTAAGTGGGGGCTTGGGTAATGCGGCTGACCCCATGAGTGCTATTGGTGGCGGGGTAGAAAACAAGGCCGCAGGCATGGCATCAGTCATTTCTGGCGGGTATATGAATGAGACGGATCAAGGCTTCGCCACGGTATCCGGCGGGGTAGAAAACAAAGCCCATGGAAAATTTTCTGCGGTGCCAGGAGGACAAGGAAATGAAGCATTGGCGAACTATAGTTTCGCAGCAGGACATCGTGCGGTGGCCCGTCACAAAGGAAGTTTTGTTTGGGCAGATCAAGATGGTTCTCCATTTGAAAGCATTTCGGAAGATTCGTTTTCGGTGAGGGCTCAAGGAGGCGTCCGATTTGTGGATACCGAGCTTACGGCATCGTTTGACTCGATACCTGGGTGGATCTACACGGTACAAACACCCTTTATGGGTACGCCCGTAAATAGCCAACGGATCTTGCGAGACGTGAAAAATATGTCTTTTGTTGAGCAAACCACCCCCGATGGAAAACAGGTTTTGGTTCCTGCTGGCGGCGATGCCATTCATGATCTTAGCCTGAGCGTATCTTCACTTGTGCTCATCCAGGAGCTGTATCGGGAACTCGAAGAGCAGGATGCGGAGATGGAAGCACTTAAGAAACAGGTTAATGAAATGAGCGCGTTTATTGATTTGTTGAAAAAGGCACTCAATGAATAAGGCAGGTAGCCAATATTTTGTGACCCCTACCAGTCCTTCGTCTTCTTCCCTTTTATTTCAGAATCCTGCCAAAATACTTAAAACCCGAAGGGCTGATGAAGTTCTTCCATTACTTGAGGAAGCAGAGAACGCACTTCAACATGGTTGTTGGGTGGCAGGTTATATCACTTATGAAGCAGCCCAAGGTATGGATCCCAAACTGGTCACTCATCATGCGAAACAAGACCTTCTTTGGCTTGGTGTTTATCCAGAAGTTCTCTTCGATCCTAAAGTAGCATCCTTTAACCAACCCTTTCGGTTACAAAACGTAACTGCAGACATGAATAAGTCCTCCTATTTAGAGAGGGTCCAATGCATCAAAGACCATATTGCCAATGGCAATACCTATCAAGTAAACTATTGTTTTGGTATGGAAGCGGCCTTCGAAGGAGACCCCTGGGCTTTTTTTGGTGGGTTATTGCGTTCTCAAAATCCTGAACTGGGTGCCTACTTGCATACCGGTCAACATGTCATTTGTTCTGTTTCACCAGAACTCTTCTTTAAAAAAGAGGGCAGCCTCCTTCGCTGCGAACCCATGAAGGGAACGGCATACCTTGATGCCCCTTTAAACGAATTAGAGAAAAACAGGGCAGAAAATATCATGATTGTGGATATGATCCGCAACGATTTAGGAAAAGTTGCTCATTCAGGTTCGGTTAAGACAACCAAATTGTTTTCCGAAACCAGGTATGCCACCCTTAAGCAAATGACCAGCACCGTAGAAGCTTCCTTTTCTGGTAAGATCTCTCATCTTCTGCAGTCTCTTTTTCCCTGTGCATCGATTACCGGAGCCCCAAAACGCGAAACCATGCGCATTATAGCAAGCCTTGAACCCCGTCCCAGAGGCGTTTATACTGGAGCCATTGGATTTATGAGCCCTTCAGGAGATGCTCATTTTAGTGTAGGTATTCGGACATCAGTCATAAACGTGAAACAAGGACGCCTCCGCTATGGTGTGGGTTCAGGCATTGTATGGGACTCTGACCCCGAACAAGAATATCAAGAGTGTTTACTAAAAGCAGATGTGTTACGCAGGAACCCCGGGCCTTTTCACCTCTTGGAAACCATTTTGTGGGAGCCTGAAAAAGGGTTTACCCTTATGGATAAACATCTCCAGCGCATCAAAGAAAGTGCCCAATTTTTTCGATTTGAAATTGATACCGAATACCTTCGTAAAGAGCTGCTAAATAAGGTCTCCCATCTTTCCAAACGTTCGAAAATCCGCCTATTACTTGCGCCCCATGGTGAAGTAACGTTAGAGGTTTATGATGAATCGCTCCCTAAAAAGGAATGGGGCTTGTTTTTGGATGATCGACCCGTTGATTCAAGCGACGTTTTTTTGCAGCATAAAACCACTTTTCGAGACCGATACAACCAAGCGTTAAGTCGATTTCCTCATGCGGATGATGTGTTGCTTTGGAACGAACGAAATGAAATCACTGAAACGTGTTTCGGGAATATAGTATTTAAACGTGAGGGGTGTTGGTACACACCGCCTCTAGAATCCGGTTTGCTTAAGGGCACCATGAGAACTCACCTTTTGCAAACCGGTCAGATTAAAGAAGCTTTATTATTGAAAGAAGAATGTACCCTTATATCTTCTTGGGAAGTCATAAATGCGGTAAAGGGCCGTATTTCAGCTCGAATTAAAAACCTATGATGAAAAAATTAGTATTGTTGTTTTTCGCAGCGGTAGGTAGTCTTTCTGCTACGCAAACGGATGTGTTGATCTACGGAGCCACCCCTGCAGGAATCTCTGCCGCCGTTACATTAAAACGCCTAGGTCATGACGTGATCATCTGGGAACCAGGAAAATTTATTGGTGGCATGATGTCCGGAGGTTTATCCGCAACCGATAAAGGCATCCACCAAGCCATTGGAGGTTTTGCTAGGGAATTTTTTGTCAAAGCGGGAGAGGTTTACGACCTGCCTATCGCTTTCGAGTTTGAGCCCCATGTAGCAGAAAATATTTTTAAAGAATACCTGAAAAACTACGACATCCCTACCTACACTCAACATCACATTGATTACCTTACCGTAACCAATAAACGCATCTATAGTGCCACAGCAACCAATGGGGCCAGGGTGCGTGCCCACTACTTTATGGATGCTTCCTACGAAGGCGATCTAATGGCTCGTTCGGGGGCGCGATATACCTTTGGACGCGAAAGTCGACAGCACTATGGAGAATCGTTCGCAGGGGTCCGTGACTTTCAAGAAGAAAATCAATTTCCTGAAGGGATCTCAGGTGTAGATAAACACGGTGTTCTGCCTGGAATTGAATTAGAACCCATGGGAAAACCTGGGGAAGGGGATGATCGCATACAAGCGTATAACTACCGCCCTTGCATTACCGATTACCAAGATAACCAAATTCCATTTTTTGCGCCAGAAGGATACGACCCCAGAACCTACACACTGTTGCTTAATGTATTCGAAAAACTTCCCCGCGTATACTTAAACGATATCCTCATATTCCTGCCCATAGGCAATACCGGTAAAGTAGATTTAAACAGTCGCGGACCGTTCTCCACTGATCTGATTGGGGGTAGTCGTCATTATCCCTATTATTCAATAGCCAAACGCAAACAGTTAGCCCAAATGCATAAACGACACATTCAAGGGTTATTATACTTCTTAACCACAGATAAACGAGTCCCAGAGCTGGTTCGCCTCCCCTTACGACGCTATGGTTATTGCAAAGATGAATTTGTAGAAAATGACAACTGGCCCTATCAATTATATATACGAGAATGTCGGCGGATGCTTGGAGAGTTCGTCTTAACCCAAGCCGATGTAACCACAAACAGATACAAAGCAGATAGTATTGGGTTAGGTTCCCACCGCATAGAAAGTCACCCGGTACAGCGCATTTTGCTTCCAGACAAAACGGTACAAAACCGAGGAGATGTACAAAACAGGGTGTCCCTAAAAACCTACCAAATACCCTACCGCTCTCTTATTCCTTTAAAAGAAGATTGTGAAAACCTCATTGTACCAGTGTGTGTATCCGCCTCTCATATTGCCTATTCATCGATACGCATGGAGCCCCAATATATGATCATGGCTCAAAGCGGTGCTACGGCAATATCTCTTGCCATGGAAGACTACCGCCCGGTGCAAGATGTGGACATACAGCGTTTACAAGAAGTACTAATAGAGTCTGGGCAACAACTTAGCAATTTCTAAAAGAGAATCCCCCCTTTTTTACTTGCCCCAAGAAAAAATGCTAGACAACAAAAACCCCTTCACGTCGCCCCGGTAGCTCAGCTGGATAGAGCGTCTGCCTCCGGAGCAGAAGGCCACAGGTTCGAATCCTGTCCGGGGCACCATGATGAACCTTCACATGTGTAAAATTAAGAAAGACATGCTCTACGCAAATCTCGCGCGGTTTGTAGTGTGTTAAGCCCTTTCATGGATCTCGCCCCACTTTTTCGCTTCGCCCCAAACAAATGCCG
>JAOXNT010065480.1:0-16700 GCA_028565815.1 Cletocamptus dominicanus | reverse complement strand
CCAGTACAACATCGTTATTTACTAACAGATCAACGGCGTTGTTTATATGGGATACATTCAGCTCCGGGCATACCGCATCGATAAAAAGTACGTTTTCCTGCCCCTGATCAAATTGCTGTTTAAAAAGGAGTGACAAAGAAGACCCAGATTTCTCAAGGTTAAGTTCAAAGTAGGAAACATCTTCCGGCAGAATATCCCTGTAAGGGTCTCTAGATGTTTCTGGATTGATGGCCAGCACAACTTCGGGCTTAGCAACCGTTTGTTGAAGCAAATTCCATACGTGTCTTATCATTGCACGAGCAGCCCTGCGTGCATGATCTTCAAGCATCTCAATACTGAGTCGTTTCCACAACGCTGTTGGTTCATCTTCTCCAGCCCAAATGATCACCGTGGTTGGACCAGGATAATAGGACTTTAGCTTTTGAACGGATATTTTTTCTTGTATGGCTTTATGAGCCTGGAACTTTTGTACTATTGAGGCGGGAGATATTTCTGATGGTTCCACAAGAACATAACCGTTTAGCCATTGTATTTTTTTGCCGGAGGCTTTGTAGCGTTGACAAAACTCTTCTCCAGGGGCGGGGTGTTCCTCTAAAAAACCGCCCCATTCTTTGAAGGTCTCTTTAGAGACAAGTAAGCCTTGTTTAAATCCGGGGACGCCCCAAGTCTTTGTTATAAGATTAGATACTATGGATGAACGGGTATTACGTTGAACTTTTGATTTAAAAGAAGCCACATCAACATGGCTTTTGATATGCGTATTGATGGCTTGTCGCCAACCCCGAGAAAGCAAGGTGCCAGCTTCGAGTATTAAGACCCACTCTTCTTCTATTTCCTTTAAGATGTCATTAAGACGATGTTGATGACGATTTATTCTTCTAATGGATTGTTTGCCATCAAGATAGTCTGCCGCAGGAGAATCATCAGGGGCTAAAGCAACACAGTTCGCTTGATGCAACTCAGGCAAAAGCGTTGCCCACGTTTTACGCCAAGGGGGGCATGATGCTGAACCTAACACGACAACTGCTAACTCCATAGACTAGTCCTCTAATTTATTTACCAATAAGCCTGAACGTAGTTTGGGTTCAAACCATGTACTTTTGGGAGGCATAATATCTCCTGCATCAGACACATCCATGATTTGTTTAACGGTTACTGGGTACATCGAAAAGGCGACGGCACCTTTACCAGAATCCACATCTTCTTTTAGTTTTTTTGCCCCATGAATACCGCCTACAAATGCTATCCGAGGATTGGTTTTGGGATCGTCAATGCCCAAGATGGGACCCAATAATTTTTCTTGTAGCACGCTGACGTCTAGACGACTTACGGGGTCAGCATGAAGGTCCTCTTTCCAGGATAGCCCAATCCACTTCCCATCGAGATACATGCTTACATGACGCGGAGATTCAGGTGTATCAGGTGCCGAGAAAGAAACATCAAATGAGTTTTCAACTGCTTCTAAAAACGCTTCTGTTGTTAAACCATTAAGGTCGCTCACCACACGGTTATACGCCAAGACCTTGAGCTGATTTTCCGGAAAAAGTACACACAAAAAGAAATTGTAGGGTTCCGTTCCGTTATGATGCGGATTTTCTTCTCTTAATTCTGTACCCACCCGTGCAGCACTTGCTGAGCGATGATGACCATCAGCGACATAGGCCGCCTGTATTTGAGCAAAAGCCTGTTCAAGGGCTGTTGGTTCGGGCACTCGCCAAACGGTATGTTGCACTCCATCGGTCGCCATAAAGTCAAATAACGGTTCCCCCTGCATGACTTCTTCTTGGAGAGCACTTATACCTGCATCGTCTCGGTAGGTAAGAAACACCGGCCCGGCATTGGCCATCAATGTTTTGACATGTCGGGTTCGGTCATCTTCTTTTTTCTTTAGGGTTTTTTCATGTTTTTTAATGGTATTGTTGCCATATTCGTCCACATGGCAGGTACCCACGATACCTGCCTGGCTATGACCATCCATAATTTGCCGATAAACAAAGAGACCCGGCTCCTCATCTTGGACCAGCCAACCTTCTTCAATAAACCGATCAAAGTTCTCTTTAGCTTTGTTATAAACGGCATCAGCGTAAAGGTCTGTATCCGGATCTAAATCAATTTCCGGACGAATGATGTGTAAAAAACTTTGAGGATTTCCTTCTGCTAAGGCACGCGCACCTTGGCTATCGATCACATCATAAGGAACACTGGCAACCTGTTGAGCAAGTTCCTGTGGCGGCTTTATCGCTTTAAAAGATTTAACATTCATGGTTATCTTTTTTAGACAACCCTGATGTAGGGGGCAAGAACTTATCCCTTTTTTATGATGTAGTTGTTTACAAAAGCCGGTTCCAGCCTAGGTAGACCCCTAAACGTTCTAGATCATTATCTGGCCATTCTACCTGATATTCAAAAGCTTGACCTAATTCTGGATCAAATATAATTTCTTCTACGTCATCCCCTTCGATGTGTTGCAATTCGTAAGATACACCAAGAGACAGTAGATCTGTGGGACTTAGACTAAAGGAAAGGCCACCAGAGCCACCAAAGAGATATCCTCCTTCACCATCTATGTTTTCTCCAACGGCATCGTTGTCCGCATTGGCATAAAATATATACCCTACGTTACCTCGTAAGAAAAGACTAAGGGAGGAAGACATTTGCCAATAGGTTTCCACTGCGGTATTTAGATAAAAAACGGAAAACACTTCTGAAACATCACCAAGGATACGGTTTAGTTCCGCATTATTTTCAGGCATGGTTACCAGGTCAAAATTCTCTCGTTGATAGTCCTGTGCTCTATAACCCAGCCCAACGAAGCCTTTGATGGTGGATGTTTTATTAGAGGAAAAAACACTGCCAAGTTCACCCAAGAATTCAAAGCCTAAAGCACGCATGTCATTTTCTTGGTTAAGGATATCGTTCTCATACCACTGTTCGGTCTCTTCATCAGAAAACCAAAGAGAGCCATTGATGCGTAGCAATCCTTCGTTACTGAGGGGCTGTTCCATTCGCAAATCAAGTTCAACAAATGTGGTATCCCATTTTGATTCTGTCGGCGATATGCTTACATCTTCCTCATAAGAGATTTCCCCATAAGTAGCACTCACGTCTAATTTGCCTCCGTAAGCAACAACACCACTGAACAATAATATAAGTGTAACTATTTTCTTTTTCATGCGTCCTATTATATCTCAATTCTGGATAAATAAAAGGTATTGTTTACATTTTGTCGTAACGATTGAAGACCAATTTCAGGAGTCTCCCCCCTGGCGAAACAGGTTCCCGACCCTCTGCAATTCTATAGCCGGGCAACCATGCAATTTCTTCTCCAATACATACCAAGGGAATTCTTTTTTTCCAATGAGGTGGCAATTTGGCATCCGAAAAAATGTCTTGTATCTTTTTATGACCATCTAAGCCAGAAGGTTGTGTTCGGTCGCCTGCTTTCCAGTTGCGCACCCGAACACGAGTTTCCTCTGCCTTGGTGATCTGTAAGCAAGCGGTAACAGGAAATTCACCAAAAGCCGCCCGATTCGGTTCCTGATTCACCGGGCTAATTTCGGAGGATAGGATCAGCCCAGCTTCAGGAATCTCAAGCACCCCATTGGGCGTTAACGCATAGTCGTAATCTTTATACTCATGGGGTAATAAATAAAGTCTATTATGGGCGCCATGCGCGGTATACTCTTCGGAAAATTGAATGTCACAACTATCCTTGAGTTGAGCTATTATATGGGCAGCTGCCCGGTTGTGCATTAAAATGCCCTGTTCATAGGCCACCTTTTTGATGACTCGTTCAGCGATAACGGGGTGTAGCTGCTGGAGCTTGTCGATAAACACAAAGGGGACTCCAAAAACATCCACATCGGAAATTTCTGCTCTCGTTTTATCTACGGTTGATGCAATAAAATCTTCTTCGCGGCTAAGTTGTTGAAGTGTGTAATTGATTCGACTGTGGATTTCACGACCATACACATCCTCCAAAACCGGTAACACCTGGTGCCGAACCACATTTCTTGGAATGCTTGGGTCGTGGTTACTGGCATCCTCCCTCCAGCTGTACGACCGGGTTTGCAAATAGGTTTCTATATCTTCTTTTCGAACAGATAAAAAGGGCCTAAGCAAACGCATATTATGGTGCTTCGCTACCAAAGATATACTTGCCAGACCTTCTAAAGACGCGCCTCGCAGGGCCCTAAGAAAAAAGGTTTCTATATGATCATCTAAATGATGAGCCAGCAATAAATAATCAGCCTCTATAAGCTGATAAATTTCAGTTAACGCTTTGTACCGGGCTTCCCTGGCCGCCATTTCTATCGACGCTGTATTTGAAACCTTAACCTGACGACCATGAAAGAAAAGTCCATATTCTTCGGTGATGCTGCGAACAAAACGTTGATCTTCATCCGAGGCTTTTCCTCTTAACCCATGATTTACATGAGCGACATGAATGGATTTAACGCCGATCTCCACCAAGGCATGCAATAATGCCATGGAGTCAGCACCCCCTGAACACGCAATTAATAAGGTTTTATTTTCAAAAACGGGCTTGTACCCCCGTACGGCCTCTAACAACGTTTGCATGTTTTTTGCGTACATGGTTTCTAACAAACCGTCAATATTATTGACCTTGCAAATTAATGTCATACCACCGTAGTGATGACCAATGATACCGCAAAAAACTATGGTTCCTGGGGAAATTTGTTTACGCCTCAACAGTCTATTTTGACGTTGCGTTCCAGACATGCCTCTTTACCGCACCTTGACCAATCAGTACTACCTTATGGGCTTGGGCGCAGTTACGGTGACAGCTGTCTAAACCCTGATAATACCCTTTTGGTAACGACTGCCTTAGATAAGTTTATTTCATTTGACCGAGATAAAGGAATCATCGCATGTGAAGCAGGTGTTTCTTTTCGCGAGTTATTGACACATATCGTACCGGCAGGCTGGTTTTTACCGGTGACTCCCGGAACCCAATTCGTGACCGTTGGTGGCGCCATTGCTAACGATGTACATGGAAAAAATCATCATGAAAAAGGAACCTTTGGACACCATGTGCTTGGACTAGAACTGGTTCGCTCCGATGGTTCCCGGAGATGGTGTACCCCTCATGATCATTCGGACTGGTTTTATGCCACCATTGGTGGGCTTGGGCTTACGGGGTTGATCACTCGAGCTGTTTTTTCTCTTACCCCCATACATCATGAATGGATAGATAAGGAATCTATTAAATTTTCAAATGTGGATGAATTTTTTGATATTGCCACGGAATCCGACAACGGTTATGAACACACGGTAGCTTGGCTAGATTGTTTGGCAAGTGGCCGAGCATTGGGAAGAGGTCATTTCTATCGCGGGAATCATGCAGAAGCAAAGGATGATCAAGGCATGTGGCAAAAGCGAAAGAAAACCTTTCCTTTCGACGCGCCTAACGGCTTATTGAATACCGCTTCGATCATGGCGTTTAACCAAATTTTTTATCATAAACAACGCAAAAAGCATCACCGTTATTTTGAACACTACCAGCCCTTTTTCTACCCCTTGGACAATATACACCACTGGAACCGCTTATATGGGAACAGAGGTTTTTACCAATACCAATGTGTAGTACCTTGTGAAACGACCAGAGAACCCATACGAGACATACTCAAAGCCATTTCTAGCTCTGGGCAGGGGTCTTTTCTGGGTGTTTTAAAATTGTTTGGGAATAAACCCTCTTTAGGACCCTTATCTTTTCCCCGTAAAGGGGTTACATTGGCACTGGACTTTGCGAACAAGGGTGAAAATACGTTGCGCCTGTTTAACGAGTTGGATACGATTGTAAAGCAGGCAGGAGGGGCACTGTATCCGGCAAAAGATGCTCGCATGTCTCCAGAAATGTTCAGGCTTTCTTTTCCAGCGTTGTCTTCTTGGTTGCCCTATAAGGATCCTGCCTTTTCTTCTGGTTTTTGGCGAAGGGTCATGGATGAATCATGATCCAACGACCCTAAACATTTCGACCCATTTAACTTGCAAATCCTCGTTTTCTTTAGCATCAAAAAAACGTATGAAGTATTTGATCCTTATGCGACATGCTAAATCTTCATGGAAAGATAGCAGTTTGCAAGATATTGATAGGCCTCTAAACGAGCGAGGCTTGAAGGATACCCCGTTAGTTGGCAAAGAACTCTTACGCGTAAATGCTTCCCCAAATGCCATATGGGTAAGCACCAGTAAACGCACCTTGGAAACCATGTCTTTGCTCCAAACCTTACTTAGCTTCCCTGAACAAAACATTACCTATCGTGATGAATTATATTTGGCACATGCACTAGAATTATTAGGGCAAATTAAAGATGCCCCCGATTCACTAGAAGAAATCATGATACTAGGGCATAACCCTGGCCTTACCGATCTACTTTTTGTCATTACGGGTGAAGACGTTGAAAATATTTCTACCGCTTCCGCTGTTCGTATTATGCTCGATGTTGACTCTTGGAAAGACGTTGGCAAACATACCGGCAGCATTGATTATTATATTACGCCCGAAAAATTAAAGGCGTAAGCCCTTAATCCCATAGCAACAAGCCCCCTAAAGGTATTTATTTTGCCATGTAAATATAGGACGTGACGCCGGGAACCCGCAAACGATGTTTACCTGGTGATAACGTTTCGTTGCCCAACCCTTCGGTATCGATTTTTTCACCATCACCAATCAGCTTCCACTCGCCTCTTGGTAACGTAACTTCAAAAGTCTCACTGTTATTTGACGCATTGTGAAGCACTAAAAATGCAGGGGCATTTAGGTTACGTTTATGGTTAATAAAATAACCGAATAATTTATAGTTACTAGCAGGTTTTAAGGTTTTGACATAGGCAGGATCTGGCAATTGCTCTACCCGAAATGCTTTACCATAAGGAGAACGTCTGAGTGCAATCATGTCTCGGTAGTACTCCATTACCCGCTTACGGTTAGGCTCATTGCGCTGGTTCCAATTCAACTGATTTACTTCATCACCTCGATCATAAGTATTGCTTATGCCTCGTTTGCTTCTGCCATACTCCTGACCGTAAGCCACCATAGGTACGCCTATAGAGGTAAACAAGACGGTTGCCGCCAGTTGTTGCCGTTGCACGTCCAACTCATTTAACCTTCTAGCGTTATGACCAGGCTGATTACTCAACTCGTCCGCCAAAGACATATCATCATGACTTTCCATATAATTGACACTTTGGATAGGTTTGGTAGACCATGTTGAAACCGAACCTGAAATTCCAGGCTCTAACCAATCTCGGGTGTTTTCTCCCTTCGCAAAATGTTTTGCTGCTTCGCGATAATCGTTGTTCCAAGAGGACCACGTTGTTTGGTTTAGCTCCTTTTTCAAGTTATGTCCACGAGGGCTCCACGGTTCAGCCACCAAGAAAACATCGGGATGCTTGGCACGAACTTCTTTTTCAATCTCCATGAGGGTTTCCATATCAATTAACTCCGCCAAATCAAAACGGAAACCATCAATGTGAAACTCTTCAATCCAGTAGAGCACATTTTCTACAATAAATTTACGCATCAAAGGAGTTTCTGTACGGACATCATTTCCACAAACGCTGAAGTTTGAATTCAATCCACTGCCGTCCAGACGGAAATAATACTTTTTATCAATCATATTAAATACATTCACCCCCCCAATGTGATTGTACACAACATCGATCATGACGCCAATACCCCGATTGTGGAGTTCGTTCACCAAATTCTTAAATTCATAGTATTGAGACCCTCTGGTGGGGTCCAAAGCAAAAGAGGCTTCGGGAGCAAAAAAGAAGCAGGTTGCGTACCCCCAGTTATAACTATTGGAACCATTGTTAAATTCATTCATGGGCATAAATTCAACCATATTAAAACCCATGTCTCGGATGTGGTCTAAAGCGGTTCCGGTCCCTTCACTCGCCAGTAACCCTTGGTATGTTCCTCTAAGATGTTCAGGTACTTTAGAGGACGGATGGGAGGTCAAATCCCTTAGGTGGGTTTCATAGATCACCATATCTTCTGGTGCAGGAATTTTGTAGTCTTGATCCGTCCAGCCCTTAAACCATGGATTCTCAGCATCGGGGTCGATCACAATAGAAGCATTTTCTGCATGAGCAACCGCCAAGGCATAGGGGTCGCCGATGGGGGTATCCGGGAAAAAGGATTCCCCATAGCCTGTGGGTCCATTCACATTAAAGGCATAGTATTTTCCCGTGTCGATGCCTAAAAGTGTGATCTCCCATACACCATCCGGTCTTTTTCCCATAGGATAACGCTCTCCATCATGATGCCCCTCTTCATCTATTTCAGGGAACGTATAGGTAGGATAAATATTTAGAAAGACTTCCGTGGCACGGGGGGCAAATAGCCGATAGGTCGTGGTCTCATTGTGAAAATCAATTTGAGGACCAAAGGATACATCTGAATCTTGACGCAATAAATACATCCCAGGCGAAATCCATCTCCGTATCACCGTGGGATCAGCACCCGCAATTTTAACTTCATTTAGTTTAGAAAGCGAAAAGTCTTGATCGGTTTTAACTTCTACAATTTGGAACCCGGGGCGTGAAGCATCAATCAGCAAATTGTCTTCACTATCCATAATCTCCGGAATTCTTCGGGGAGGTGATATCCAATCTTGAGCATCAGCAACATACTTAAAGGGAAACTTACCGTCGTAACGAGGATAACGGAGATTTTCATAACTCATGGAATGCTTCCACAACCCGTCACGATCATCATCTTGCATAATATAAAAAGCAGAGGCAGAATTAAAGTGGCTGAAAGAACCTGCCACGCGTAGCGTGCTATTGGGGGAGATTCGCTTATTAAAGTGATTTTCATCAAAATAAAACCAAACCATGTCATCGGCAATGCCGTATCCCTGTTTGATGGGATCCCCAAAGGGGCTTACTTCTTTGACCGATGTGGCTTTGGATCCATTACTAAACTGAAACCGTAATTGATCCACATTAACGGGCTTGAAAAAATAAAAATGAAGCGTGTTGGCATCTTGTAAAGAAACAGATTTAAGCGTTTCGGAGGGACGTTGGATTTGACCTTGTTCATTGATGTAAAAATAACGGTTTACTCCTGGCTCGTAGGTCCCATCCACAATAAATTTATATTCATAGCGCCCAAAGGGTAAATTAAAGGAAGCCACGTCTATAACCCACTCCCCCCCTTGCCTAAACAAAGGATGCCATTTTCCCCAATCATTCCAAGATCCAGCTATGTGTACATCACGAGCAGAGGCCGTTTTGTATCGCAGAAAGTTGGTGGGTTGCACCCCAGGCACAAATCGCGTCTCCGCTGTAAGTGGAGGTTCTTTGGCCTGGGAAACCTGCAATGACAACATGCTTCCAGCAAGAAGCAAAGCTTTTTTGAAATAATCTCTAAGCATAATATTAAGTAGGGTATAGGGTTTTAGTTTTAAAGTGCTTTTCTAAAGAGTTCTGCCAGTTTGGCTTGACCTTCATTGTTTGGATGTAAGCCATCCTCATTAAAATCTGATTCACTAAGTCCATTATAGGTGTCTACAACGCGCACACCGCGGCTGCTTGCCTCGGTCCTTATGAGTCCATTTAGCGCGTTTCCGCGACCATTAAATACGGCATGGCCTCTCGTTTGGTTTACCACCAATCCCACGATCGGGGTTATTCCTTTGTCAATGGCAATGTCCATCATTTGAGCGATACGACCAGCAGAACCTTCTATGTTAAGCCCCTGAATGGCATCATTTGCTCCATACATGATAATCACATGTGAAGGCTGCTCTGCATCCATCGTACCCGCAAATCGTCCAAGACCATCAGCAGAATTTGCTCCATTAACCCCTTTATTCACAACAGGCTTCATGATCATGCTTTCTAAAATAGACGGGTACGGTGTACTAGATAGGAATCCACGGGTTATACTGTCACCCATGCAAACCACTTTTTCCACAGGCACACCACTTCCCTCATCATCGTCGCTTTCGCAACCACTAGATAAAAAGAGTCCTAGGCTTACACAAACCCATACAAAACATTTGAGTAATTTTTTCATGTTCTTCATACTTCACCCTTCAACGAGAAGGATTTCCTATGTTTAGGAATTGTCTATAAGCAAACCCAAAAACAGAATATTTCAAGTTGTTTTGCGCGCTGTACCCTGTTTGTAGAACGGAAGGTCTTGTATAGCAGCAGGATACGATTTTTTTCCGATGTTAATTTTTAATGCAGAAAGAGGTTCCACATGCGTAGTTTTTACCCAAGCAAGGGCTATGGCATGCCCCAAAGAAGGAGCAAATACACTGCTTGTGACCCGTCCAATAAGCAAATCTTCACTGTATATTTCGTTACCAGCCCTAGCTGCCCTACGTCCCTCCAACGCAATCCCGACAAGTTCTTCTTCTGGGTTTTTGTTTAGAGCAGTCTTGCCTATAAAAGACGCCTCTTTGCTTAGGAAGCGACCCGAAAAAAGTCCGTATGGGTTTGTATTGCGGGTAATATCTGTACCAAAAAGGGGCAAGCCCGCCTCCAACCGCAAGGTGTCACGAGCACCTAGCCCGGCAGGGTGAATTCGCTTTCCTTCTAATAGCGTATTCCATAATAAAGGTGCTTTTTCTGCATCCAAATAAAACTCATACCCCCATTCTCCCGTATAACCTGTCCTACTAACGATCACCTCTATACCCATGATGTCCTTACAAGCAAACCCAAAAAAAGGAAGCTCCGGCAAGGTTATGCCTAGAGCAAGCTCAATGTATTGCCTAGACCAAGGACCTTGGATATCGAGTTTAGCTCGCCCCAGAGAACGATCCTCCAAGCTGTTCTCTTTAGCAAGATGTCCTGTGATCCAATCAACATCGTTTTCTCGAGTCCCTGCATTGACCACCAACATATAATGATTTTTCGAAAAGCAGTACAAAATCACATCATCCAAAGGAGCACCTTTTTCATCCAACAGGTACCCATACCGGCAACGCCCTGGCTTCAAGGTCCCCACTCGAAGGGTCAGCAACTGTTCCAAATCTTCCTCAATAGAAGGCCCCTTAAGATGAATTTCCCCCATATGTGAAGTATCAAAAAGGGAGGCTTGGTTCCGAGTTTGTTGATGCTCAGCCAATACGCCACGGTACTGTACCGGCATGTCCCAACCCGAAAATTGGACCATTTTAGCGCCCATGGACTCGTGCAAATTAAATAAGGATGTTTTCATTGTTCTAGGCTACTTGCACCCATTAAGAAAAAACTGCAACCAAAACTTGAACATTAGCATAAGTCACTCCATTTTAATCATCATGACTTTATTTAGGAGACTTCAGTGAATGCAGATATAAACCCTATGTTAGATGGTTGGGATTATGATCCCACTCAAGTAAAAGCACGCTACATACACACACCTGAGGGAGAAACGTTTATACAACTACGGTTGGATCTCGGTCTTTTCCAAATGGTCTGTCAAGGCAGACCCGACGGTAGCCAACCCCACGGTTACGCTTCCCTGCTAGATTACTACAAGGCCATGGAAGAAACAGATAAACAATCCAAACGCATGGAGTTTACCCAAGAAACGTGTGCAGAGTTACAACAAGAAGCGGTACAATATTACTACCGTTACTTGGCTCGCTTTGCCTTAAACGATTACGATGGCGTCATTGATGATACCCGTCATAATCTTGAACTGTTCGAACTGGTTTCCCGCCATACCAAAAACGAAGACGTCGCTTGGGAATTTCTTCAGTTCAAACCTTATGTCTGCATGATGAGTGCCCGAGCCATCGCAGAAAAAATGTCTGCTCAAGATAATTATAAGGCCGCTGTTGCCGCGATTGAAGAAGCGGTTGAACAAATTCAACTCTTCTGGCTGGATCAGGGAGAGTACGAACTGACCCACGATTGCTATGAGCTTGAAGTACTCGACAATATGTTGAAACAACTCAAAGAACGTCGCCCAACCAGTGAAACCGAAAAACTACAGGTTCAGTTAGAACATGCCGTGAAACAAGAAGATTTTGAACGTGCTGCTAAGCTCAGAGACCAATTGCAGTCCTTAAACACCAAGCCGTGACAAAACGGATCGGCACCTTTTTAACCTTCTCCAGGTTCCCCAACCTCTTAACGCTTCCTGGTGACATCTTAATCGGAATCGCATGGACGGGTGGAATAACAGACCTTCCCGTTTTATTGATTGCGGGTAGCGTTTTGGCTTATCTCTTTGGGGTTTGGTTAAACGACATAACCGATTATGCATACGACCAAAAACATCGACCTGAACGCCTCTTACCCTCAGGAAAAATAACGGTTTCCCTAGCCACAAAAGCAATGATGGGAGCCTTGGTCACCAGTGGGGCGCTATTCCTGGTAAGCGTAAATTTCACCGGGTTTGTGCTATTGGCATCCATAGTCAGTTATAATTTGTGGGCAAAAAAACACCGCACTACTGCTGCCATAAACATGGGGCTATGCCGTGCGCTAAACATTGGACTAGGAATGCATGCTTTTTTCTTAGATGGTATTTATGACGCATGGAGTTTTTTACCAGCAGGGTTTGCCTTTCTCTACTTTGCCGGCATCACCTCCTTTGCTCGCGGAGAAGCACACATCCCTGGTCGAGCAGAAACCATTGGCAAGCTACTCTCTATGTGGATTATCTTTCAGGCACTCTTACTCACATTGCAAGGCCGCATTGAATGGGCAGGATTTATCTTACTTGCCTACCCCCTAAACCTGTTATTGAGCCACTATTCCGCTCGAAGCTGATAGTTTACATTTCGGAACAAAACACCCTGTTGTACACGCCATAAGGAAACCAGGTTCTACCATGTTCCCACCACATAGATTGGCCATCAACAACACACAACAGCAACGACCTCCAAAAACAACGATACCGAAATCAACGCCCCCATGTTCGTATAGCATCCTTTTTCACGATATATCATGCTATACAACAACTTTTCGGCTGCAATAAATATTTTATCACAACATCTTGTTGCTTTATCCTCTTGAATAATTCATATTCCCCAAATGATGTGTCGTATAATACTATGTTGGGCCAGAGAAATGAGTACATCACTGGGCCGTGCGATCACAACTCAACCTAAACCCAAGAAAGGTAACGGAATGAAATCAATCGGAATCATATCGGGTCTCGCGCTCGCAATCGCCTGCTTCACCACACCTGCTTTCGCAGGTCAAACTCGCCTCGCCGGCGATATCGGTCTCGGCACGGCAAACGACAATGTTGACGATGGCCTTGCTCTGCAAGGCTATCTCGAGTTCGACATGCAGGAATACTTTGCCCTGCGCGGCGGCATCTCCTACTTCGCAGGAGATGCGACCGTTGACCTCCTCTCGGAGGGCGAAGTCACCATGTTCGGTATTGAGGCCGCCGCCCTGTACAAGATCAAAGCGGAAAAGGCGAAACCATACATCGGCGGCGGAATCGGTTACTACATGCCCGAGCATGAACTCAGCGGGAATGCAGAAGCTCTCCTCGATTCCTTCGGGCTCCGTTTTGAGGACGATCTCGACAGCGGAGTAGGTTTCTTCCTCATGGGTGGCGTGACTGTTCCTCTGTCGGAAACGGCTTCACTTGGCGCAAGCGCGAAATACCTGATACTGGAGGTCGAAGACACGGCAAAGGTCACAGAACTCGCAACGTTCCGAAGCGAGACCAACACCGGGGATGTTGACCTGAACACTCTCTTCCTGTCCGTCGGCTTGCAGTTCGAGTTCTGAGAGACACAGGACCGAACCAGTTGCTCAACCGTACCCAGTAAGGCCGCGCGATGCGCGCCCTTACTGGTCTGGTGAGCACGACATTCTCGGCGACTGCGTCGCCGAGAATCTGGGAGCTGACTGTGTCCAGCCCCTTGTCCTGGCGCCTTGCGCCAGAACAAGTCACTGGGTGTCAACTTGAGCATCCAGCGATCACCCACGTAAAGGTGCTCGACCCCGATTTCAAGACTATCTGCGTGATCACAGACAACACTGTTCTGGAGGAGCTCATTCAGATTTGGACGGAACGCACTACCGTTGAGCCATCGCCCGACCACAAGTTCACCCACAAGGTCGACTTCTCAACCGGAGAAAAAGGAACCCGATGGCTCTACGATCCATCGGGCTATGCCACCGCACTGAGCAAGGAGCAAATGCCAATTTACAGATTCACGAATCCAGACAAACTCAAGGCGATACTGATTCCCCAACAAGCCGAGTCCACTGTCCGGTGAATCGCTACGTTCCAGCAACACGAAGCGAGCGGCAATTCGAAAGTACTAGCACGCGAAGAGGATCGAGCAAGGTGAGGTTGCCAGCAACGGTCGTGTTGTTGGTAGGGCCACAGCGTGCTGTGGCCGTTAATCTTAGTGGCCACGGCGCGCCGTGGCCCTACAAGATTCTCTACCTTCAACTGTTCATTTTAATCTGCAGTGCATAAACCTATACATGAATAAAGTAAATCAATAACGCCTCTTTATGAAAACTTTTTTTACCCTTGCCCTGCCAGCAAAACACCGCTTTGAGCCACATTCACACTTGCCTTTTGCACGCAAGCGTGCTACAGAACAAGCATGAAGTGTGTCAGTTCCCAGATTCGCTAAGGAAAAAATGAAACACAAAGATGACAAGAGCTATTACTCTAAGACCTCAATAATCAATGCATACACACCTGCAGCATTTTGTACCTTCATTTCTTTCATAGCGCTATTCGGTTCATTGTCGGGCGATTGGTGGAAGCCAACATTTTTTGCATTCCTACCAATGTGCTTTCTCTATGCAGGTTTTCTAATGCACAGCATGATTCGGAAACTGAATGCACTTCAATCTCAACTGGATGAAATAAATCAAAACACTAGCGAACCAGAACATTGAGCCTACTTGGACAACGCCGGTCGATTCGGTCAAAGTTTGTTTCCCAAGCGGCTCATGTTTAACGTTCCAGCAACACGAAGCAGTGGGAAATACGAAGGGTTTTGCACGCGCAGGGGATCGAGCAAGGTGAGGTTGCCAGCGACGGTCGTGTTGTTGGTAGGGCCACAGCGTGCTGTGGCCGTTAATCTTAGTGGCCACGGCGCGCCGTGGCCCTACAAGATTCTCTACCTTCAACTGTTCATTTTAATCTGCAGTGCATAAACCTATACATGAATAAAGTAAATCAATAACGCCTCTTTATGAAAACTTTTTTTACCCTTGCCCTGCCAGCAAAACACCGCTTCGACCCACATTCTTCTTGCCATCTGCAAACACGTTTGTTTATGATAAAAGAACGTTGGTCAACGCAACATTATCTGAGATCATGATCACTGAAGTGGATAATCTATATCAAGAAGCCCGTAAGAATTATGAAGCCGGGAAGATCCGAAAATCCTCTGTGCTACTCAAGAAAGCTTCATCTCGGGGGCATAAAGCTGCAACCGGAATATTAGCCGATGATTATTGGTTTGGTCGTGACGCCAGAAAATGCAAACTAAGGGCTATGTGGTATATTCGGCGACAAGCGCAGATGGGGGATGTAGACGCAGCTTGGACGATATGCCATTTTTTACATGACCATAAATGGATCCCTGGTTCCAAAAAAAAGATAATAAAGTATTTAAAAATGATTGCGGATTCAGAGCCAGATCAAGAGCATTATGCATTCATTAAAGATACCGCAAAACTAGTATCCGTATTGGTTAGTGAAGATAAGAATGAATCACTTCGTTACCGTGAAAAGTATGAGGCCCTGAAACGTGATTCCAACTCGAGTCAAAGCAAACCGTTGCAACCAAAATGAGCTTGATAGAAAACCCCAAAGATAACAATTCCCGCCTCCGAACAAGTCGGAGCGGGTAGACGTTCTGTGTAAAAAAAGAATTTATGGCACAATACATCATACCAAAAAAAGCGGGGGGTTGCACAATATCAGTATCTAGAGCAGGAACTCCCATTGTGACAAATAATAAGACAGGGAAAAACAAAGTACTTATTCCTTGCAAAACAGAGACTCAAGCAAAAGAAATACAAGAAAAAATTAATTCAGGCAAGCACAATGGTTCAATCCATTACTAAAATAGACTAATAAAAAAACAGAACAATACGATGGAGATCATCAGCAGATTATTGTCATTTGGAATGGCCTTGTTCTTCGTGGTTACCATCTACCTGTCTGATGGGGCTGAAGACGCTTGGAAGGTTGGGGTAGGAATGATATTTATTCTAGCACTCGTCTGGTTCGGGGACGAGATGGGTTCATTTGTTGGAGGTGCCGCACCAGCAATAACCGCTCCAACACCTGGGTGGATGCTTCGCGGATTTGGATGGCTTATTCTAATTTGTGCATTCGTTGCGTCTCTCCATCAACTGTTTAGCGCATCAACAAAATGAGTGACATCCTGCCAGAGCATCTAAGCTATCGCGGACCCGCAAGCGGCCCTGCTAAGACTCATATCAAACCTAGGGGCGGAAAAGTTATTTATTAGTATTAGTCACGATCTGATCTGACACTGCACCCAGTCAGTAACAGCGATGTTTCGTTTGTCTTGTGACGAATGCCTTTTTACAATCAGAGGGGGTTCTGCACAACCAGAACCCCCTTTTCGTTTAACGTGTTTTCTCCAACATTAGGGCTGAGAACGTTTTTCTTCTTTTAATCGGAAGCAGGCTCGTTCTAGGTTCCCATAACCAATCTTGGCTTTGAAGAGCACATTCGCGCCATCAATCGCATCCAG